>QXVZ01007835.1:0-17251 GCA_008931825.1 Phallusia fumigata
ACATGTTATCGTTTTTCCTTTTCCAGGCCCCGGAATCCTTCAGACCTTTACGCGTCGCCATACAAAGGTCCACATGATCGCACAGACCGTAGATCCCCATCTCCATACAACAGCAACGATCGCCGACGAATATCGCGCGAAAGATCACCAGGTCGCTCTCTGTCGGCCGACAAATCGGCTAAAAAACGATCGCACGAGAGCTCATACGGTTCTGAACCCAAGTCGCGAAGCCCAAATCTGCAGCACCAAATCGACGGGAATCGTGCAACTAAATCCCCGCACCGCCGCAGCAGCAGCCCGATGTCTCGAATAGCACCTCGGCATAGTCAAGGCGCGAATCCGTATCTGGCGGTTCCCGGGGCCAAACCGACTCAGGACAAAGAAACCCCATCGTACTTGACCCAAACGCCCCCGTACGCGTTCCCACAGACCCTGGGTGGTTTCCCTGGAGCCCCCTACGCGCTGCAATCGTATCTGCGGCAAGCTGACCCCAACGCCCCCGCAGCAGCCAAGTCATCGATAGCTGGATTCACCGCACCAGCCTTCTCAGCGGCACAAACCTCTCAATTGTACCGAAGTCCCGCGCCAGTTGACGTAAGTAGGCTTATGACTCATTTCGACGGTTCAACTTAGCGTGTATGTATTTCGGAATCAATGTGTTTTGTTTGAGTAACGTTAAACCTCGTTTGGTAGAACAACGCCTGGTTAGGGTATGTTTGTAATGGATCTCGTTATGGGTCCCCCTGAAGGGGACACATTGTTTTCGCTCTGTTTGTTTTTGTTTTGTTTTTTTTCTTTTTTTTCTACCCCGAGCTTGTCCATGTCGTTTTGTCATGAAATGTTTGGTGGGTTTGGATGAAACTTTTACAGCTGGTAGATATGATTATGAAGTTGTGTCATCTGTTTCATTTGACCCCATAGCCCCAGTGGTTACCCCGCTAGCCCCCAAAAGAGTAAAACGCTTTTCATTTGACTTTATTTTGGTCCAAGTACAAAGATTTCAGAATATACATGCAATAATGTATGTTAAATGTTAAAAATATCTTAAAATTCGATCACAATAGTTTGTCCAAACTTGTAATGTTGAAAGCTGACTTCTGACTTCGATGCTGTTCAACTATCAGCAGTATATCAATACACCGAATAATCTCGGATATCCCAATCGATGTTTAAAACGAAATTTTCGTGCCATGGCGCAAAATCGAATCCCAGGAATACGAATTGAATTATAATTGACGTCAAATTTCCCGCTACCCAGGCTGCAGCGCTGGCAGAGTATTCCAGATTAGCGGGATTACCACCCTACGCCGCCATCGCCCTGCTGATGCCGCAACAACAGCAGGCTCTACGACAGTCGGTTATAGCTCATGCTACACAAAGCACACAGGTANCAATCGATGTTTAAAACGGAATTTTCGTGCCATGGCGCAAAATCGAATCCCAGGAATACGAATTGAATTATAATTGACGTCAAATTTCCCGCTACCCAGGCTGCAGCGCTGGCAGAGTATTCCAGATTAGCGGGATTACCACCCTACGCCGCCATCGCCCTGCTGATGCCGCAACAACAGCAGGCTCTACGACAGTCGGTTATAGCTCATGCTACACAAAGCACACAGGTATGAAGCAAGCTTTTGTGATGTTTTATTGGGAAATTACAATTTTGGAACAGAAAACACGCACTTGAACAGTAGCTTCCGCAAAACCAGCCTGTATGTAGTGAATACATTGTTATGCCACTTTTGTCATCATCAGTGCAAAATTAAAACTGCCAGTCATTCGTGCTCTTCATGACAGTTCGTGGTTGTACTACAGATGTCCTGTTTTTGTGGGGGCGCGTCCTTATTATTAGTGCAACAAACGCTACAAGTGTAACCTTGACACTGCTGCCGGACAAGGTTCCATACATTTTTTGATGCATTTCCGCCTTAGGTCATTGTGAACCCCCCTTCCTACTAGAAGAAGTGACATAAAGTAAAATACCTTAAAAATACTACACTTATCATGAATAACTCAACTATTAAGTGGAAATTCCTCCTCTTAACTCACAAAACCGCTGTGAAACAATTCCTTCCCGGTTGAGAACCACTGGCTAAACATCCGCTTTCTGCCATCTTGACAGAGTTTACTTGACAAAGAACGAGGCAGCCCAGTAGTCAATCCGATGCTACAAGCTCACAGCAGAACACAAGCTCACAACGCTGCTAAAATGGCCACACGGGAATCCCCCATTCCCCAACAACATATTTCCAGCAGTGCCAGCACCAATGCTACCAGCAAGGCACCCAAGATGGCGTACGCGCCAGGGTTACCTTACCCCTATGGGGCCTACAGTAAATCGCGTACCCCACCGGGTTATCAGGAACTGCCGATTAAACGCGAAGCCACTTCGCCGCAAGCGCGACGTGCAAGTCACTTGCCGACGTTTAGTAGCAAGGTCGGAGCGAATACTGTGCGCTCATCGGACGAGGAGAGAGCGAACCGGTTGAAGAGGAAGGTGCATGATGAGGATGAGGAGCGGGCGGCGGGAAAGGATGTGGGAGTAAAGCAAAGGAAGAGGGAAATAAACGCAGGTATAGGAAGCTGATGATATTTGATACCTCCTGGTTAAGGTTTCCATCAAATTGTGAGATTACTTCAGTGAGAACGTACAAGCCAGCACTTATTAGTGAACCATTTTCCTGATGATGACAACAGCGTTTGACAAAATGTAGATATGTTTTACTGTTAAGTGTATCCTTGTATCCTTTTTTGAGACTATTTAAAAGCGCAAATTGGGTATTAAAACGTTGATGTCATCATCAGAAGTTTGTCGGAAAACGTAGAAAATGTTTGACGCACAAGTATTGACTTGTATCTTTCATTGAGGCTATTTAAAAATATAAAGTATGCACCTAAATAAGTTAACTGGTATGGTAACAACATTTACTGATTGCACAATAACGTACTGTTACAAGATGACAAACCTGGATCAGACCAAAGCATGTGTAAGTTGCATTACGTGCTGGGTATCTTCGCTTAGCATTGGCGGGCGTAATTTTTTGAAGGGACTTTTCAATGCGAATTGGTTTGGGAATTTCCATTATTTCCATTATTTCGGTTGGCGCACAGGCGGTGTCAATCCCAGCTTGACAAGTAGCAGCTAGGTTTTAAGAGGAAGTAATCAGGTTTTTTACGCCGAAAGTCAGAAATATTTTTTTCTGCCAATCGCCTGCAGCTGGATAAAACCAGGTTAAATTTTCGTGCCCTACATCCCATGAGCGGTCTCTTATTTGCCGGCACGAAGCCATGTCGTAGATATACAAGCCGGATTTTTGTTGTTCAAACTTTCCAGTGCGTGGCAACGTGGTCGCTCCTTGCTGTTATGTCTGTTTGTTGTCAATTTTTAGCACTCAAAAAAACGTGTCAGAAATTTGTTTTCGCGTGGTCATAACCGCAAGGACTGGGTTTTATTGTGGGGTTTTTAGTTTGGAAATATGTTTTGCCCCAAAGGCATGTCACTTGAAAATTTGCATAAAACGTTTTACTGGTGTCAAAGAAATGGATGTGGTAAAAGCTTTAAAAACGTTTTGCAATTCTGATATCACATTTCAACTGATAAGCGCACACCTTTATCAATTATGTATATCCATTTAAAAATGAATTTCAAAAGAGTTGGTTTGATGATGATTCCAAACGTTTGATGAATAAAGCATGTCGCTTTTAAAAACTATTTGGGCCGGTATATTTTTGAAGAGTTGGTGTTGCCTAAAAACATCGTAACACGTGACGTACCCTTGAAAACCAGTTAAAAACTAGCTGGGAAACAAGCGTTATACGGGCAAAGTCGTGCAGTACAACAACCATNGAATACTGTGCGCTCATCGGACGAGGAGAGAGCGAACCGGTTGAAGAGGAAGGTGCATGATGAGGATGAGGAGCGGGCGGCGGGAAAGGATGTGGGAGTAAAGCAAAGGAAGAGGGAAATAAACGCAGGTATAGGAAGCTGATGATATTTGATACCTCCTGGTTAAGGTTTCCATCAAATTGTGAGATTACTTCAGTGAGAACGTACAAGCCAGCACTTATTAGTGAACCATTTTCCTGATGATGACAACAGCGTTTGACAAAATGTAGATATGTTTTACTGTTAAGTGTATCCTTGTATCCTTTTTTGAGACTATTTAAAAGCGCAAATTGGGAATTAAAACGTTGATGTCATCATCAGAAGTTTGTCGGAAAACGTAGAAAATGTTTGACGCACAAGTATTGACTTGTATCTTTCATTGAGGCTATTTAAAACTATAAAGTATGCACCTAAATAAGTTAACTGGTATGGTAACAACATTTACTGATTGCACAATAACGTACTGTTACAAGATGACAAACCTGGATCAGACCAAAGCATGTGTAAGTTGCATTACGTGCTGGGTATCTTCGCTTAGCATTGGCGGGCGTAATTTTTTGAAGGGACTTTTCAATGCGAATTGGTTTGGGAATTTCCATTATTTCCATTATTTCGGTTGGCGCACAGGCGGTGTCAATCCCAGCTTGACAAGTAGCAGCTAGGTTTTAAGAGGAAGTAATCAGGTTTTTTACGCCGAAAGTCAGAAATATTTTTTTCTGCCAATCGCCTGCAGCTGGATAAAACCAGGTTAAATTTTCGTGCCCTACATCCCATGAGCGGTCTCTTATTTGCCGGCACGAAGCCATGTCGTAGATATACAAGCCGGATTTTTGTTGTTCAAACTTTCCAGTGCGTGGCAACGTGGTCGCTCCTTGCTGTTATGTCTGTTTGTTGTCAATTTTTAGCACTCAAAAAAACGTGTCAGAAATTTGTTTTCGCGTGGTCATAAACGCAAGGACTGGGTTTTATTGTGGGGTTTTTAGTTTGGAAATATGTTTTGCCCCAAAGGCATGTCACTTGAAAATTTGCATAAAACGTTTTACTGGTGTCAAAGAAATGGATGTGGTAAAAGCTTTAAAAACGTTTTGCAATTCTGATATCACATTTCAACTGATAAGCGCACACCTTTATCAATTATGTATATCCATTTAAAAATGAATTTCAAAAGAGTTGGTTTGATGATGATTCCAAACGTTTGATGAATAAAGCATGTCGCTTTTAAAAACTATTTGGGCCGGTATATTTTTGAAGAGTTGGTGTTGCCTAAAAACATCGTAACACGTGACGTACCCTTGAAAACCAGTTAAAAACTAGCTGGGAAACAAGCGTTATACGGGCAAAGTCGTGCAGTACAACAACCATGTAGCAAATGTTCAAACGATGGAGTCTTGTATAAAATCTGCCGCGTTGGTTGAAGTTCTTGGTCCAAATTCAGCATCTTTTTGTCCAGCACTACATCCAGATTTCACTCAAAAGTAATTTCAAGGCCTTGTGATGTTTGGATCAATAGCTTTCCCTGTTTACTGTTCATTGTCTGCTTCTGTGGTACACGCTACGCCCTAATCTTGGTGTGTCATGTGTTTAAAATGACTCAACATTCACCGCACTAGGTCAAAGGTCGTAACCCCAGGTTGCCAACAAATGCCACGTCATTGGTTGCTTTCTGATGACTAAGCTGTTGTAAACTGAAACCTGATACACTTTGTGGTCTTTTTATTAAAGGCTTGGCAGTCCCTTTAAGGTACAAAACCACATTGAATGGATTATATGTTTGAATCATGAATCATCAAATGTTTAATGTTCTCTCTTGTCATGTGGTACGATGTCTGTGTTTTATGCCCCAAACTAGAAGGCCTCCTCCCCATAAGTCCAAAGCTGCCCTTTTGTGAAACTGGCGACTTTTGATCGACTATTTTGGGTGAAAGTTTATCTTAGTACAGGCCACAGGTGCTCGTTTACTTTTGTACCCAACCACATAAAAAGGCAAATATCGTCAGGACTTTGTCCCTTTAGTACTAAAGGCCATGTGGGCAATTTTTACAGCCGCGTTAAATCGTCAATATTTGACAAATCGACGAAAAAGCCTTTTGGTTCAGCAACGTTCTTCTCACAGCTCGACGACAAACGAAAATATTGACAATCGTTTCTCGCCTGGTTTGTTTGTCGCGCCGCCAACGCGTGACCTTCGATCTTTGTGATGTTATTTTAAGGTGTGCTATCAAAAAACCAAGTGATGTAATTGTTTAAACTGAGTAAAGGGTGTGGCAGGTTTGTTTTTTCTGTCGCAGTGTTTCTAAAAAATTTCTTGAGGGTTTCGAAACCCGGTTTGTGCTGTCAACCGTGCATCTGTTTTTTAAATTGGCGGAAGTTGGAAAAAAATCTTTCGTAAACAGGTTTAAGCCTGTCTCAAAAGATTGAACACCCATATTTAAACAAATTTAAATACACGTTTAAAATTTAACGTTCTGCCACTGTTGGCTGCACAAAGCTCGTTTAAAAACCCGCTCCATTTTTAAACAAAAAATAAAAAAACAAAAATATTTTTTTAGAATTTTTTAACCACAGTTGACTGCACAAAGCTCGAATGAAAACCCGCTTCAGTCTCTCTCGAGGTAGTCTGCTGTCCCGAAAAAAAAATCGAGGCCGCTCAAAAATTGCGTGCGCAGCAAAAACGGTTGTTTTTCTGGCGGAAATAACAGGTGCCTGAATTGCGTAGTAATCTCAGCTTTACTGTGTAGCGACTTCAAAGCTGCTGGTTTTACATGAAAAGCTTTGTGTCACTGAATTGCGCCTTTCCTGATGCTGGCCGTGTTTGAGTGCGCGCACACGTAACCCCACGTGGGTGGTCTCGACTTCATGGCGTTTAGTAAATTGTTTTGACGGCTACGAGGCTCGTGCACTCCTTGTGCTGTTCTATAGAGTAAAAAGGTTCTAATGCGGTGACGACTGACAAATTGCCGGGGCCGTTACAGGGGTTTCAAGAAATTGGGGAGGGATTATACCCAGATGTAGTTAATTTAAAAAACAGCGTTTTCAGGCATCTAACTGATTCTTATCTGTTCGATTCTATTCGAATAAGAATTATAGATCAAAAAACATAACAGGCCTTGACCTTAAAATTCTCAGTGTGTTAGGGTGTGTGTTAAAACAGCAATCTCATCATTGGATCAGAATTAGACAAACATTTTGCCTTGTCAACAATATAAAATACAAGCGAAGTAAATTGCCCCCTGTCCAACTATGTTGGTTGAAGGTAAACCCAAAAAGAAATAGGGCTTAGCGACTGGGCTGCCCTGTGGGATTTCGTCAATCGGTGTGAATGACAGATTTAATTCCGGTTCCACTTTGTTTTGTTTCGCCTGTTTCCCCACACTGGTGTTGTGTGTTGGGACGTTTGTGGAGAAACGTGATGTATTTTCCGGTCACGGACCTAGAAAGCTGAGAAAAGGGTTTTCCAATGCCAGTGTAGCCCACGAACTGAGACCATTTTCTTCGAAAAATCAGTGTGTTTGTCGTGCTTGACCTTACATTGTCGCTGAAAACACTTTAAACACTCAGTTGGTCTTGGTTCAAGGATGTTGCATCATAAAACCCTTCGAATTCTAAGTTTAGGTCGTTTCGTTTTCATACGTAACCGCTGAAAAAGNTTTTTTTACCCTATAGCCCAGCAGTTACCCCACTAGCCCCCTAAAATGTGTAATATTATTAAACAATGTCCAAACTTGATGTAACTTGGACAGTTTGTAGAACATGTCTTTGTGGTGCACTGATTGCTTTGTTTATGTCTATAGCCTTGACATGTTTTCTGAAAAACGCAATATGTAGAACTTTGCATGTGTGGGGACCCATGCGTTTCTGCCAGCAGAAACAATAATGTCATAGATAGCCAGGTAAC
Organism: Phallusia fumigata; assembly: GCA_008931825.1. Taxonomy (NCBI): domain Eukaryota; kingdom Metazoa; phylum Chordata; class Ascidiacea; order Phlebobranchia; family Ascidiidae; genus Phallusia; species Phallusia fumigata. Next base: position 7,782 of record QXVZ01007835.1, read on the forward strand.
TATAAGACCCAATGTAATATAATGTGTGGAATATATCCTCTTTTAATATTGGGTAATAGTGTATGTAGAATGTCTATATATGCTAAGCCACCCTTCTAGTTTAACCACAGGTGACTGCACAAAGCTCGAATAAAAACCCGCTTCAGTCTCTCTCGAGGTAGTCTGCTGTTGCGAAAAAAAAATCGAGGCCGCACAAAAATTGCGTGCGCAGCATAAACGGTTGTTTTTCTGGCGGAAATAACAGGTGCCTGAATTGCGTAGTAATCTCAGCTTTACTGTGTAGCGACTTCAAAGCTGCTGGTTTTACATGAAAAGCTTTGTGTCACTGAATTGCGCCTTTCCTGATGCTGGCCGTGTTTGAGTGCGCGCACACGTAACCCCACGTGGGTGGTCTCGACTTCATGGCGTTTAGTAAATTGTTTTGACGGCTACGAGGCTCGTGCACTCCTTGTGCTGTTCTATAGAGTATAAAGGTTCTAATGCGGTGACGACTGATAATTTGCCAGGGCCGTTACAGGGGTTTCAAGAAATGGGGTAGGGGTTATACCCAGATGTAGTTAATTTAAAAAACAGCGTTTTCAGGCATCTAACTGATTCTTATCTGTTCAATTCTATTCGAATAAGAATTATAGATCAAAAAACATAACAGGCCTTGACCTTAAAATTCTCAGTGTGTTAAGGTGTGTGTGTTAAAACAGCAATCTCATCATTGGATCAGAATTAGACAAACATTTTGCCTTGTCAACAATATAAAATACAGGCGAAGTAAATTGCCCCCTGTCCAACTCTGTTGGTTGAAGGTAGACCCAAAAAGAAATAGGGCTTAGCGACTGGGCTTCCCTATGGGATTTCGTCNAGAAACTCGGTTGACTGCGCGTACCTAGCACAGAAACCCGCTTAAAGCGTACAAGGCATATGAAGACAACTACCAAGTAACAAAGTCCCCTAGGAGCAGCACGCAAAATTACAGACGCTTAACATTCAAACACACGGAGCCCGTGCGAGTTTGATTTGCATGGGTGTGTGTAACACGCGGCGCGACTGGTATTACCGGGTGTCGACAGATCAACTGCTGTCTTGGGAGTTGACTCCGGTGACCACGAGTTAATATTCCGTCTCGTGCTCGAACCACATCAACAGCTAGCCCTGCCCTACTGCTGCTACACAGCGGTTTGGCGCTCCACTCACTTGGCTGCGTGATCAACCACAGTTTGCGCGTGATGCGGGCTTGCGCCTTGATGCGGCGATTTAATTGAGTTTTCAGGGCGCTCAGTGTGTATGTGTGATGTAGCCGCTTAATGTGCTGGCATACAGTTGTGAATTCTCGCCGTCTTGTACGGAAGGCACCTTGGTGGACGGAAAACGGCGTTACGCGGTGTTACTAAAGCGCGTTTTGACATGTAGTAAAACCAGTTCACAGAGTGATTTGATGCAGCCCACATGTGGTTGGATAATGCCACTTAAGTTTCTGGTTAGGAGAAAAAAAGAGGCAAAAACCCGCCAGACCGAAAATGCAAAGCGGTTCTTAACCATTACACACTTTGCCATCAACATATACCAATTTAGGACACAACGCACGGGCGTGAAGAGTAGCTCAACCTAAAACCTAACTACCAGAGAGTCTGTATGTAAGTACATTGTAATTCAAACATCTATGCACTGCCGATTGGTGAAACGTTTGTAATACGATGTATTCACTACATGCAATCTTTCTAGCACTTCTGTTTTTAATTAAGATATTCCAATTTCAACCAACTCCTAAGCGTATGCTTCTTTTAAAACCAAACCAACACGTTTTTTTTCTTTGTAGATCCAAATGCTGCCGCGGATATCGAGGAACATTTCCGTCGCTCGCTTGGCGAAAAATACAAGAAGGAAGCAGAGCCAGTAGCTCACCAACAAATCGTCAACATCACAAGCTCAGTAGATGACCACTTCCAGAAGGCACTAGGGGGCGATGTTTGGAGTAGGCTGAAAACCAACAATAAGCCTTCATCTCCCGAAGCGCCTGAGTCACTGGAGCGGCGTGAAGCCCCAGCACCTTTCCGTGGGGACATTTCAATGCCCCCTGCTCAGCATCTTGGTATTCACCCCACCATGTACTTGCCTGTGCAAGCCGACAGCAGGCACCTGTTGTATGCTCAGAGCGGTAAACTGCCACCTAACGGAAATAAGACAGTCAAGGCGAGGGCTGTTATCTACCCAGAAGCGCCGCAGATTGAACCAGCGTCAAGGACCTACAGCAGCAATTCTAGTAGCAGCAGAAGCGACCGCTCCTCACCCCCGCCAAGCAAGCTCGACCTCGGCTACACGAACAAGTTTTTGCCGGAAAGCAAGCCACGAATCCCCGCGTACCAGGCGTCAACCGCGCCAGCCTTGAACTGCCGCAGCACGCAGTCGCCGGTTAAGGAGGTACACTACCCTGAACATGAGGGGGCAAGGCACCCAGGTGCTTCCCCGGTGTCCAAGCAGCCCCCGCCGTATACTATTGCCCCATCGTCGTACGGGGGAAGCCCCACAGCTACAGTACCGCCCCCTTACTCACCCCAAACTACAAGTTCAGCTACGAAATCATCCCCGCCGCCTCGACAGGCCACCAATGACAGTCAAAGTCCAAACGATCTCCAGGATCAGATGCGGGCAAAATCGAGGTATCTTGCTGGACTTGAGACTTAAATTTACAATCTGGAGCGAGGTGACCTTGCGGCCACCCAAGGCCGAGCCATGATTGAATCCACGAAGTCCTCTTTGAAGTAGATTTAACGCTTTAACCCCTGTGACCCACTATGTGGTCACTGCGCCCTAACCCTGTGTCGTCAGAGCATCGTTTTTTCACTTGTGTTTTTTAGTACTCAATTGTGAGTTTTTACAAACTTGTCATTCACTTCTTCGCTTCGTTATAGTTCCAAGATTTGCATTTTTCGTGTTTATTGATGCCATTGCTGCTTGTGTTGTTAGCAATGTGACCTTTCAAACAGTTTCTCCTAAAGGTCCTGAAAGCCTTTATTGCTAGTGCCATGTTAAGCAAGATTTAACTATTTGGTGGCTTTACACACCTAAAACGAGTTTGCTAACGAGCTTCAAGCAGTCAACTGTCACTACGTGTTGAATTAATACCAAATTTTGTAGAAAATACTAAAAATTGGCACAGTTGGCTTCACGAAGCTCGTTTACCAACCCGTTTTAGCGGAACTAATCCGTGTATGATATAATTTCGTTAAAGAACTAGATTGTTCATTGTTAGGCCTAAAATATCTTAAAGTGGTAATTTGTGGAGGTTTTGGTTTAATGTTAAAGTGTTTTCAACTATCAACAGTGAATTCATTCTCCCCAATGGAATTAAATATATTTTCACTTGTAAAAATCGCTGTCATACTTGGCAAAACCAATCAACCACTACCTACAACAAACCTTTACTTACTGGGAGCATAAAAGTTTTAAATTGCTTCTAAAATGCCTTAAATGCTTTCAACAAGAAGTATTTCCGTCAAAATTGACTGATGGCAGTTTTGCCCTCTGGACCTAGCAGGCAATTAATCCTTCGCGGTGGAGCGGCTCTGCTAATGTAATCGCATTAGACGAGAGAATGACTCTTTCGCTAATCCGGAGCACTGGCGATCTGCCAATGTCAATGACGCTTTTTTACGAGAGTAATTGTTTATCTGTGTGGCATAAGCGTTATGGAACTCCATGGTGCCTTTGCTACTCTTAAATCGCATTAAGCAACGGTGAATTTACTTTTCCACGCAAAAGTGGTAATCCTGAACTACCGCAAGTTTCCGTATTAGCTGCTTACAGCGTTTTAATCTCGATCGGTTTTTTCGTCAGGGCGCGTTCTGTCCACGTAAACAAATGAGCAAACCTGCAAATCCTAAAGCTTATCGTCACTGGTGATCCTCTCAAAATCAGTTGTCTTCTACCAATTGATTGTAACTTGTACTTGGCTCACAGCTTGCAGAAACCACTTAGCTTGGCAAGCTTAGTTGCTGGAGCTTAATTCAGGCATAAGCTGCAACCGCTGTTTCGAGTTCATAAGTTGTGGGTTTGAATTGCACCACAGGCTAATCTTTTTCTAGACATAAATCCTTTAACTTCATACACTAGTATTTGAAATCTAACAATCCTCAACTTGTTCAGTTCGTTTCAATGTGAGCAAGTTAACAATAAAAAGTGTTTTCAATTTCCCGACACTGAAATGTGTTTAGTTTAAAGCCGTCATTGCAAATTATTTTGAACTTTAGCTACCTGCTTGCGCGATGGCCCATGTACCTTTCCTTGGTGCGCGCTTACGCTTTTGAACTTCCCGTGTTCTTTCCAGCAGTGACCCCCCATGCTACTATCTATCTTTTGACCCATCCGCGCTGACAAACTGTGCCTTTGTCGTGTTTCCTGTACGACCTGTTTCTGCAATAAAAACTTGACCAACGAATTCGGGTTTATTTTAAAGCAGAAAACTTGGTTACATTAATGTGCTGAAGAAAACACAAAACCAGATATATAAGAGCATTTTCAAAACCTTTATCAGTCTTGTGTGTTTTGTAGAGTGATAAAATAATCGATTTCGCCCAATCAAAGCCTTCGGCAGTTGTAAACAAGTAAACAACAGGTAATAGTTGCAAGATGTAATCTGAAAACGTCATACCACGAAAAAGAAGACAAAATGTTGAATTATGCGCTTTGAGTCATTTGTGAGTGAATAGGAGAATTGAAGCAATGTTTGTAGAGACTTATATGATCGCTGTATTCAAATCTAGATAAAGGCGATGTAAGAGTGGCCAACAAGAAGTAGGCTAAATATGTCGAAAGGTAAATGAGTGCCCAATTCCGTCACCGGCACGGAGACATAAATTGATTTTATTACAGCTCTCTACTGTCCGCCAGCGGGAAGCAATACTGTGCCACGAAAATATTTTCATTGGCCTGCAGCGTGATCTACAGCAGATCTTAATTGTAAGTCTTTTGTTGAAAGTATTCCCCATTTAGTGTGTTCCAAATATATCGTTGTTTCGAAACGACNGGCTAAATATGTCGAAAGGTAAATGAGTGCCTAATTCCGTCACCGGCACGGAGACATAAATTGATTTTATTACAGCTCACTACTGTCCACCAGCGGGAGGCAATACTGTGCCACGAGAATATTTTCATTGGCCTGCAGCGTGATCTACAGCAGATCTTAATTGTCAGTCTTTTGTTGAAAGTATTCCCCATTTAGTGTGTTCCAAATATATCATTGTTTCGACACACCTTGTGACTCGCGAGCCATTTTCCAATAGATTTGATCAGCAGACCAATGTTTAAAATCATAGGTAAAAAATTGGTTCTAATGCCAGGATCCAACAAATCGAAAAACAATGAAAGGTTTAAAAATAATGCATTAGTTGGATTTCTTGTTTTTTATTGCACAGTAAGCTTTTATTGCACTGTTGTTTATTTGCTTTAACCACATTTCGTTGCCAAGAACGCCCCCACTTGTTGCCAAAGTCTCTTGCAGCTTAATCCGTGGCAACTAAAACTTGTTTACCACAAATATTTTTGTTTGATTCAACGTTTTTTTTGTAGAAAACCTATCACTATAAAATTTGATTTTATTACTGCGCATAACGTTGTTGTTTTTTTTATTTTGAAATGAATAATATAATTTTGTGTTGTGCACTGAAATCTAATGCTGTGGATACTTTTGTATCTTCTGGGAAACAAAATGATTTTGAAAATCAAAACAAGTGTGCGTGATTCACGGAACGTTTTGTAATTTGAGAAGGTTTACTTGTATTTCTAGCTACCCATATCGAGTAAAATTTGTCTAAGCGCGTTGGGCCTGTTTTAATCGGTTTACTTTTTTGACTGAACAAACGCAACGCTACATTAGTTGAATATTAGTTACGTGTGGTATTTGTTCAATATATTTGTGTCACTGTTTTTCCTTGGTCAGTTTAACCGCAATCGATTTAAAATAGTTTATGTAAGATTCGATTTAAAATAAGTTATGTAAGACATAGACATCTAAAAAAATAAATGTTTATCACCATAGCAATTGCGTATGGTGCATTAAGTTGACTTAAGTTAAGGAACATGAAGTCACTGATAAAAGATGGTGTATTACTTGAACTCAGCGAACAAGCTCCATCACCAAGCAAAGATTTTGTGAACATGAAAGTTACACTCACTGAGGTACAGTAAAAACTTGTTTGTTTTATTTTAATTAATATGCTACTTCATTATTTTGAATTCTAAATTACTTTATTAATTGTAGTTTCAATGGCGATACTGGAAAATCAACCCATCGTGTTTAAGGTCGGATACAAGGTTAGCTCCAACCGAACTTATCGAGTCTCATGCAGATTTGTTACATGACTACGACATGCAAAGTAAGAAAGCAAACAAAATACTTACAAAAACATTATAATAACAAAAACATGTTGGTTGCTTGCAATGCATCCTATATTGTGGAAATAATGGATTCAATTTATGGTGAAATTTGTTTAAACAATGAGCTTTTATACACCCAGCTTTGCTTAAAGAAATGCAAGCTAAAAAGGTACAACTTAATTTTACAAGAGGAAATGTCACTTGGGAAGAACCTTAATTCTTTACTAAAATGCCATAAAAACAAACACTGCTTTTGTTCTTGTAACCTTGTGCCCTATGAGGTGTGAAAATAATGCCTGATGATGTGTTCCTGTATTTCAGCCGACATTAAAAGATTTTTTGGGGCACACATGCTGGAATATGTGAAGCAACTTTGTTCCGGGCACTATGACTATTTCCCAAGGCTCAAAAAATCTCTGCAGATTTACATCATGTCATTTATGGAGCTGGAAGACATTGGACGGCTTGCTCAAACAAGCAAACACTTTCGTGAGGTTAGTAAACCTGATTTTATTGCCCAGCGCTCATAAATTCTTGGTTTGGGGTTAGATTAGTTAGTCATTGAATGGTGTATTTTGAGCAGATTGCATTAGCCCTACCTTATAAACTAACTTTATACCCCTTGGCCCTTGCAGATTTACTTAACTTATGCAGGTCATTAATATACATTGTAAAGCCACCAAGGCTGTGTCACTTAAATGCATTTTAAGCAATATGTTCAAAAAAATTCAATAATATTAAAAAATGTGCAAAAAAGTTTGTCCGAGAATTGTATTTAGGTTTCAAACTTTTATTATCAAAGCATTTAGGCTTGAGTGTTGTCAACCATATTTTCAGTAGCTTGTATTCAATGAGAAAATTCAAAAAAGCAACTAGTTTCCATTATTTTCTCTCACAATGGATGTGTACTCAATGGACCTGTTGTGCTGTGGAACACAGTTTGCTATTGAAAATGCTTTGACAAAAGAGTTTGTTGAAGTGCTATTCAAACCATTGTTCGTTTTATTTTGGGAAAATAAGCATGACAAAAGTTAGGCTTTAGATTTTGTTTTTGGTACATATTTTCCTAAATTAGGGTTTTAAAAATATCTTTTTTACCCCTCCTATCGAAGTTAAACTCTGTTACGAGTTACATGTATTTGTTTTGTTGATGAACTATAGGATTGTATACATAATAAATTATTATTTAAAAGGGCAAATCCAAAAACACATTTGAGTTTAATTTTTTAACTCTATATAGCTTTGCAACTCTGAACAACTTTGGGAACATATCGTTGAAAGTCACTGTGACACCATAACTCCAGACATGAGGTTGTTTGCAGGAGAAGTTGGATGGAAACATGTAAGTGGTGGATTGTTATTTGTGCTGGATTGGTCACTGTGGTGGCTAAATCCTGCCCCAGTCTTTTGCACTTTTCTAAGCAAAAAACCCAATGACATTGCCAAGACCCAGTGGACCCTGACATGTTAAACTAAAAGTTACCATCTCTAAAATAAAACATGTTTTATAGAAGTGCAATAGAACAAGCAACTTTCTAGCAGATTTATCATAAATGAAACCAATTTTAATTCTGGGAGGATATGTTTTTCCCAATAACTTTGTCGGAGTGGGGGTGTTCATTTACATCCCCTCCCCCCAAAAAGTCAGTAAAAAAGGTTCTTTCAAAGGTTTTATCAGATTGGTGCCAATGGTTTTGAGATAAAAAATAACACTAACCATGTGATTTTCTCAACAGGTGTTTTTCACAAACAAGTTGCAGCTCCAGGCGCAAATGCGACGCCACCAGAAGAGGACGTTGTTTGTCGCCAAGTTGAGTGACACGAAGGTGTCTGTAGGGCAAATCTAGCCATTGTAGGCTGTAACCTGCGTGCTAAGCTGGCTTTTCGTATGTAGTGTGATTCCATTTGCCATAACTTCCTCATGTAGCGCTGTGCTTTCGCTGGTCCCCGAAATTCTTCATGTGAAATTCCGTCTATTTGTTTTATGTGTGTTCACTTGATTTGCCCTGTGATTTTTTGTTTTGGGCATTTTCACATTACATTTATTATTTTTACATATTGCTGAAGTGTTGATTTATTTTTTGCAATAAAATTTCACAACTGTAGAAATACTTGTGCGCATGCAGCAAGCCATAGACCCCAAAAGTGAAATTTAAGAATAACGACCTTACTGCGTGCAAGAGATTTAAACATGAACCGCTAATAGGCGACTAATTCAGGAATGGTGTCATGATAAAGCAATAAACCACTGGTCTGTATGCACTTCAAATTAAAATTGTGTGTGTCATTTTTCAAGAGAGAGCACTTGTATGTAACAGTATTAATAGGTAAAGGTCCAGGACCTTACAAAATTTGGAAACCACTGGGCTAAATGTTATTCCATTGACAATGAATATTTGTTTCAAAATTTTATTGGTCATAGACGTAGAATACATTTTTGAAAGGATTTCTGGACACATTTACTTAATTGTTGATGTTTATCGATTATCCAAAACATTGGTTAAACAAAACTAAACTCGACAGGTTATAAGGTTCAAGGTTCGGTTAGAATTTCTGGTCTCGACCCCAGATTGGATTGTGTGGTCAAATTTGCTTTGGTAAAAAAATATCTTGGATAGTTGTTCTAGTTGGTCGGTAAATAACCACCACGCATGTGCACTACTGGTAAGTGTTCATAGAGATCAGTGATTTGCTGCAATGGATTTTGTTATTTCTATGTGTGTAGATACCGGAACGGATGAGAGGAACAATAGAAGAGTCTGTTGTTCCGATTTCTCCTCTTTATTTCTGTTTTTTTGGGTGAATTTAAATGTTTTTTAATAACTTTCACTGTCATATTAAAATACGGGTATGAAAGACTAGAGTGTGTTTTCTAAACCTACCACTTAATTGTTTAGGTTTTTATATTACACAAACGTATAGGGCGCATAAATACAGGCCGGTCAAAGGAACTAGCAATCGGGTAACAACATGGCAAATATAGACACCAATTATCCGCTGCAGAGCATGGTTCCCAAACGGGAAACTGGAGCCCTGAATTTTCTACTCAAAAATCCAGAGTTTGATGGCAAAGGAATCACAATCGCTATTTTAGACACTGGTGT
>QXVZ01007840.1:0-15888 GCA_008931825.1 Phallusia fumigata
GATAAATGCATATTTACATAAACATCACAGTTATCTTTTCGCGGACCACTATGGGGGGGACGGAGGACCACACTTTGAGACTCACTGATTTACAATTACGCAGTCGCCAACGTATGTGGTAATCTTTTTCCCGGGATTATAGGGCCTATGTTGTTTTAGCGTACTTCTTTAAAACTATGGCCAACAGGCATGTACCGAACAACAAGTTTTTATATTTCTGTCAACAAGCTGAGACAACAAAAAGTTTGACAAACAAAATTAATATGTAACTAGTAAGAGTTTGTTATTGTACTGCTGCTGATGTGGGCAGCAGCCTTTGCTCAGATGGTTTAGGTCATCCATCCAAAGATCGTTTGCTTTTATCAGTTATCTGTAAATCCTGACTGTTGTTGCGTTCTATAACTAATATTGGCATACAGTACGTTAAATCAACTGCTGTTTTGGTTTTACACAAGCAGTTAGCCACATAGGGACAGGCGCAAATCCCAAAGGGAGTGAAGGAAGAAGGCGACTTCTAAGCATCTGCCCTCCCAATATTTTCGATTTGTTTCTTTTAAAAGAAAAAGATTGGCTATTACCAACTTTACACAAATTCCATGACCAAATACGGCGAAAAAGTTAATGCAATTCTTTTACAGAGTACGCAGTGAAGGCTGCATTCTGAATGCGAATGATCGTTCGTTACAAGGTGTAGTGACTAGGAAGGGCAAAACGAGGGCTAAAGCAATGTATTTTCATCTCATGAGTAAATGGTTTCTGTATCGCCATGACCATTTGTAATTCCCTAATGGAAAACACACCTTGCAAGGTTTTTTATGCACCTATTTCCGGTATTCCGAAAAAAGGGAACTAAAAATGTATTTGTAACACAAACATCAAATTCGCTGTTTACTATAAACGGTCACTCAGCATTGCTTACAATCAACTGGACTTTGTTTGCTATTAGGTTGCAGATAATTAGTAAACATCACGAGGGTGACAAATTTCGTCAGCAGCAGCATGCCAGCTATGCAAATATTACTACTCTGGCGACTAAATACTGACATAGCACAAATGATTGTTGTTAGCTCATATATTATCTAGCAAGCTAAAAAAAACTTCAGCTTGAGGGCACTGTGTTAAATACTAGTGAACATTATGAAAAGCCGGTATACATTTGTTGGAGCCATAACGGATCCATTATGTTCAGCATGAAAATTGCGCTGACTTTGCTTGTGGTGTGCATTGTTGAAAGAGCCCGCACTGCCGAGTTCGGAGCAGTTCGGAGGTTGCCAGATTAAAATTTTAATAAAAAGCCAAACAAAACCATACAAAAGCCAAAAAAAGCCAAACAATTTTAAATACATTTTTTATGCTTAAATCACATCAAAAGCTCAAATGATTAATGAAAACAGCCGAAGGTGTTACAGTTTCCCCACAACCGGTTACTACTCACAGAAAACACATGATTTACAAATCACAGGTATGAGCAAAAAACCATAAACTTCGCAAGTTCGCAACAGCACAGAGTGTGATGTTTCATGTTCAGGCTGGAAGTATACAATCTAAACTGCTCATATGTCTGAAATCATCAGTGCAATTTTATGGAAATGGCCAATGTTGAATAATTTTAGCAACAGTGTAAAAGAAGCCGAAAAGCCAAACGAACTTTCTGACGCCAATCATCCTGAAAAAAGCCAATCTAGCAACTTTGGTTCGGAGGTAGGTTTAAACTGAAGGAAATTTTGTGATAGTTTATTTCAAACATATTTGATGTTGTTTGATTTCAGTTTTTACAAGGAGAAGGCTTCAGAGTTTCTAAACAGGGACAGGCGGTCTATCAATAATGGATGGACCGATCTTCGAAGAGCAAACTTTGAGAGCGAATGCATTGAAGAACAGTGTAGTATAGAGGAAACACGTGAAATGTTCCCTGATGACGAATCTGCTGTTAGTGACAAATTATTTTTTCTGTTCCGTTTGCACTAACACCAAAACCTCTTTAAATAAAACCATTTGAATTTTTCGTCCGCAGCGTAGAACTCTCTTTGGAGTAAGTCAAAACCAATATGTCTTGCCAAACGTTTATTTTTTTTATCTCATCAAGTTCATTTCGTTTAGACAAGTGTACAGATGATCCTACAGCATGTAGCTCCCCGGGTACGTCGAACTGTGAGAACATTTACAACTCTGTCAGTGCCAACCAGGTTACACGGGAAGCAAATGCCAAACCGGTAATTTTTTTTAATCTGCACGCCGTTACCATGTTGCATAAATTTGATGATCGCCTATCAAATCTTGGGCCCTTATCAAATAAACAGAATGCTATAATTTATCATGCATAAATGCAGATGTGAACGAATGCGAGATCGATTCCTAACTGTGTCGTTTGCGGGAAGTCTGTGCATACACGGTGGGATCTTACGACTGTGAATGTAAAAATAGTTGGACTGGCGACAATTGCGATATCGGTGAGCACAAGCAAAATCTAAGCATTGACTTCGCTATCTGTGTGGCTATGGCACAAAAAAGATCTAGTAAACGACCACAATCCACCTATCTATCACTTAATACGCAGTAAATGCCATTTTCAACAGTAACAGTTTTACAAATTGGGGTTAATTCTTGAAACTATCTAAGTAGTCATGAATTGCTACACAATGTCAAGTGCGTCTAGTTTCAAATAACTGTAGTTATTTTTACACGTGACTTTTTATGCTCGTCACAGTTTGGACATTTTAAAAAATCTTCAATTCCATTTGAAAAAGCTACACAAAATATTTTTTGCAATGTGCAAACACATTAAATTAATTAACAACGGTATTTATGTCGACAACTGTAAGAAAGTTTTTTGTTCATTGTAATTGTGAATAAAAGTCAAAAACTTCATGACTGACAAAGTCATTTATTGCAACCATCTGTCATAAACGTTGATATTCTGAAACATATATGCACCAGACACCTTTAGTCCGTTGTATTCGATTGAAGTAGATTTGCAACTAAAATAGACAAACAACACAGCAATCAATAGGGGAACAAAAATGTGTTGTTCCGAGTTCATAAATTAGCACTAAATTTGCTGTTTACTTTAAATGGGCACTCAGCATTGCTCGCAATCAGCACATTTTCGTTTGCTATTTGATCGCAGATAACTGGTAAACATCACGAGGGCGACAAATAACGTCAGCAGCTGTGCAATTATGATTACTCCGACAACTAAATACTGACACAGCACGATTGTTACAGTTAAATACTGGTGAACATTTTAGAATACCGTTTAAAGACTTATTGAATCGGAGCAATGATGCTGAACATAAATTTTTCGCTGACTTTGCTTGTGGTGTGTATTGTTGAGAGAGCCCGCTCTGCTGAGTTTGGAGGTAGGTTTCAATTCAATGCTATTTTTTGGTTGTTGAATCTGTTGGCGCAATGACAGATTCGTATTAATGATACAGCAAAGATCTCCTTAACAAGCTCTTGGCTTGACTAAACTTGAAGTGGCCAATACATTAAAATCAAACCGAACTTAATTGAGGCAAGTGGACTCATTTTAATTATTCAAGGGTTAGTTGTATCGGCCAAAGGGGATAAATACGAAACAAACAAATAACGTTGATGTTATTCGATTTCAGTTTTTGTCGACAAGGAGAAGGCTTCAGAGTTTCTAAGCAGAAACAGGCGGTCTGTCAGTGATGGATGGACCGATCTCCAAAGAGCAAATTTTGAAAGTGAATGTATCGAAGAACAGTGCAGTATAGAGGAAACACGTGAAACGTTCCCTGACGACGAATCTGCGGTTAGTGACATAAGTAATTTTTCTGTTCTGCGACTTGCACAAACTCAAAAACCTTAGTTTCAAGCAACGAGTATTCGATCTGTTAGGTAACGTTACTTCAGTACATAGATCCGCATGAATTAAAATCACATTACAGTAATAAAACCTTGTGTATTTAGTCTTTTGAAGCGCATTGTGCCTGTTCGTATGTAGGGTGTACCAAGAGGTTGCCAAATACGTAACTGGTTTATAGAACGCTTGGACTTTTGCTTAGATGAAAAGTGACATACGAAAAAGGGTTTTACGACAATTAACAAATGAAATTTCAACATTTGCATATGGGTTTGTGGTAAAATATATCCTGCCCTCAATCTTACCTTTATGTTTTACTTTACATGCAAATGCCTTTGGATCGATGCAGGCCTTTGAGTGCTGTTGAATTGTTTCATAACATGACGGTAGTTTTACGACCAGACCTTAATTTCATCATACCCGCTCGAAATATAAATTTTTTTGTTTTTAGAGAACCGAAGCGTGGAACTCTCTGTGGAGTAAGTCTAAACCAATTTGTCTTGCCAAACATTTGTAGTTTTATCTCTTGAAGTTCATTTTGTTTAGACAAGTGTACAAGTGATCCTACAGCATGTAGTTCCCCGGGCACAGCAAGCTGCACGAACATTTACAACTCGGTCGAGTGTAGCTGCAAATCAGGTTACACCGGAAGCAAATGCGAAACCGGTAATTTTGAGGTTTTAGATATTCGATTAAATCATGAGAATCATTCAATAACACGTTGTAAGCATTTTTATGCACTTTTGTGTCAAAATTTGGCCCTTTTAAAGAAACGGAAGGCTATGATTATTCATGGGTTAATGCAGATGTCAACGAATGCGAGATCAATCCCACTCGGTGTCATTCGCCGGAAGTATGTGTGAACACAGAGGGGTCGTACAGTTGTGAATGCAGGAAAGGTTGGACTGGTGACAATTGCGATATCGGTAAGCCGCAAAAAAATCATAGCACTGATTTCGCTGACTGAAATATCTAGTAAACGACAACAATCCACTATAACTCGACCACAAACGCTCTTTTCAACAACAACCGTTTTCCGAAGAAGAAAATACTTTGTGCACCTATGCAAGTAGCCATGGGTTGCTTCACAAAGTTGAGTGCGTCTAGGTTAAATTGAGTGGAGTGTTCGGGATCAACAGTCCCGGGCCTAGAAAAAGGTTTACAATATTATATTTTGCAACATGCAAACACATTGTTTTAATTAACAACTTTATTTGTGTTGAAAACTATCAAGAAGTATTTTACCCATAGTAATTGTAATTATAACACGAACAGCGGCCAAAAACAGCTGCCCAAATCTAAACTATTGTTTTTCAAGACGTAAACGAATGTGACAGAAACGACAGTTGCTTTGGTACCACTTTTTGCGTCAATGAACCTGGTTCGTATTACTGTCGCTGCGAGGCAGATTCTACAAAGATCTACTGCTTACCAGGTAAAAAATGGTATGGAGACACGAAACGGATGTTGTGTTATATTGTAAACCTTGGTTAGTCTTCGCCTATTTCGGATAAACTAAACATACGATTCCTTATTGTTTTATTTTGTTAATAAGCTTCGAATAATTCGATCGTCAATTCCGGATAAAAGCTGCTTTTTAACATTTATTATTCCGGATTTTTTTGCGTTACAACCGAACACTAATCCACGTTTCGGTTACATCTTTATTCATAATAAGTGCTAGATACTTGATAACTAACTGCATATTGTGCTCTATATAGTTTTAACTATTCTAACATCGTAATCACTCGACTATCTAAATTGTTTAAAAAACTTTAAAGGGCTATAACGTATTCGATTAAGGATTAACTTCAGGTTCGAAACAAAACTTATCCGGATGAATTTATCGGTAAAATCGAATCTGGATTAACCGCGGATTACTGTAATATAAAACAGCAGAAAACCATTTTCTCTACAAGCTGATCGAAAAACCGTAATCAGCTCAGCCAGGGATATTTAAATTGTTTTAATTTAGGTATGAACAGGTGCAACCTGTGGCCTCCGTGTCAAAACGGCGCCACTTGCGTGTATATACCTGCAGATTACCGTTGTCTGTGTGCAAGCGGATGGACTGGTACCGACTGCCATGTGGGTAAGTCAAAACATTGTAGGACTTTGTCCGTGAGTTGTAAGTTTCGATATTAAAGCATTATAATGTGTTTAAGATATAGACGAGTGTGAGTCCAACAACCCGTGTGTTAACGGTCAGTGTTGGAATTATGATGGTTCTTTTGAATGTGACTGCAATCACGGGTACCACGGAGAGTTTTGTGCAGGTGAGAGTTTTGACAAATAAACTGGTAAATCCCTTATGGTGTACTGGTTAAAAGTATCATTTAACGTTAAAAGTATTTCTTAAACAACTTGGCTTACTTGAAGGAACGTGCGTTTATGAACGTTAAAACACATGTTTTATTCAGCGCAATAGGTCAAACAAATTGCCCATAAACGTCGCATGGTTCCTGTCAGCATATTCGGCCTGGGTTGTGGAACTTTAGTTGATCTAAAATTAGATAAACACTAACAAGATTGTCGCAAACTGATAGTAAACTAGCAGTGATATAAAATCTGCAACAAACATAAATATCAACGCGCTTGCAGTAGTGCACAATAGCGTCCAAAAGTTAAAACAAAACTGTTGAAAATGTTGTTGGGCATTGTCTTATTTATAAAAACTTAACCCAATACGAACGTCCGTTTTCTTTTGAAAAAGATCTTTACATATTAGCATTTATCCTACCTTAAAATAAAACACTATTTGCAGATAATTTCATCACAGCTCCAAAATGCGTTGAAAAAAGATGCAAAATTACAGTTGAAGGTGTATTTTTCAATGCTAATATTTCTTTTTGTCTTAAAGAGTTGGATGAGTAGTCCACATCACCTTCATCTGGGTCGAACACGAATGTCAATGAGAAAACGATTGTATTCATTCGGTTTTGCATGATTGTAACTAGATCTTGTAACTTTTACGATTCATATGTCATACGTCACTGTAGACGTGTAATACACATGGTATGAAAATAAACAAAAATCAAGCTCATATTATCCATGCCTAAAAATAAATATCCAAGGCGACAGGAAAGTTGCAAAACAGTGCTAATATGTCAACTGATTATGTTGGCAAGCCTAAGAACAGGCAACGCGGAGAATTGAGGTTATTTCTGAAAGTGTCTGAATCGCGTGGAGAGGTAAATGCAATTAGGCAACATTAAATTCAAGACTCCTGTGTTCATTAATCGAGATGCTTGCAATTGCCCAGTTGCTAACGTATGAAGTAATCTTTGTGCAGAAAATATAGTGGTCCGTATTGCTTAAGCGCATTTTAAAACTATGGCCAGTCATGCGCCGAAACTAAAGTTACTTGTTTCGCCAAGCAATCAGTTACTGCTGGCGATATTTCTATCAACAGACTAAGGAAACTTAACAAAATTTTGACAAACAAAATTATTGGTTAAAGTTGTATCAGCGTTTTGGGTATGAGTTTGTTGTTGCACTTTTGTTGACTTGGATAGCAACTTTTTCTCCAATTAATGGTTTGAAGGTCATCCGAGGATCGTTTGCCTCTTCAGTAAATCAATGTAACCCTGATTGTTTTTGTGAATTTGCTTGAGCAAGTGGCTGCCATTATCCGCATATGTAGCCAAAGTGTTAACACTAATGTTCTTACACAACACATTAAATCAACTGCTGTTTTGGTTTTATGCAAGCTGTTAACCAGATAGGGGTCGACAAACTTTTTGGCTAGCAGATTTTATTTGACTACGGGCGTGCCTTGCGAGTTTAGCAAGAACTTGTAGGCTAACTCTGTAAGTTCAACCAAACAGATCATATAGATTTTATCAACAAAGTTTAAATAACCTTTATAGCTATTTCATAACAACTGAGGAATAAAAGTGGCGTTAATAAACTTAGTGTCAACAAATCATAGAAAAATGGGCAGGAGAAAAATGAACTGGATGAATGCACCAATTTGTAATAACTTCTGAGATCCGGATTAAAAAGCTTCGCAGGCCGTAACGGGCACACGGGCTGTTAGTCTGCCCATCCCTTGGCTATTCGACGTAGAGTAACGAAAGATATTCCGATGACAAGTGATTGCCCATCTATGGTCGGAATTTAAACTTTTAGCTTATGGGCATTTACTGTTTTATTTCCATCAATTCGCAAAAGGTTGGCCAAAATTGAAAGCGAACCAAGGTGCGGTGATTAGAAGGATAAAATAAGATACTACATGCAAAAGCAAAGCACGTATTTTCATCTCGTATGTAAATGGTTTCAGCATTGCCTTGACCATTTCTAGTTCCGTCATGGAAAACACACTTTGTAAACTTTGACACTGGCTTGTGAAAAGGGTTTTTATGAACCGATTACCGGTAGTCAAAAACTTCATGACTGACAAAGTCATTTATTGCAACCATCAGTCATAAACGTTGTTATTCTGAAACTATCAGTTTGCGATAATGCATCAGACACCTTTAGTCCGTTGTATTCGATTGAAGTAGATTTGCAACTGAAATAGACAAAACTATACAGCAACCAATAATAGAACAAAAATGTGTTCTGCTGCGTTCATTCGTTAGCACTAAAATTGCTGTTTACTTTGAATGGGCACTCAACATTGCTCGCAATCAGCACATTTTCGTTTGCTATTGGATCGCAGATAACTGGTAAACATCACGAGGGTGACAAATAAATAACGTCGGCAACTGTGCAATTATNAATAGACAAAACTATACAGCAACCAATAATAGAACAAAAATGTGTTCTGCTGCGTTCATTCGTTAGCACTAAAATTGCTGTTTACTTTGAATGGGCACTCAACATTGCTCGCAATCAGCACATTTTCGTTTGCTATTGGATCGCAGATAACTGGTAAACATCACGAGGGTGACAAATAAATAACGTCGGCAACTGTGCAATTATCCTTAGGCGATTAAATACTGACACAGCACAATTGGTTGTTATGATACATCTTCCGAGCAAGCGAAAAAACTTCAGCCTGGTGGCACACAGTTAAATACTGATGAATATTGTAAAAGGGCGTTAATACGGTTGTTGAAACGGAGCCATTATGTCAAGCATCAAATTTGCGCTGGTTTTGCTTGTGGTGTGTATTGTTGAAAGAGCTCGCACTGCCGAGTTCGGAGGTGGGTTTTAAGCAATGTAATTTTGTGACTGTTTCATTCTGTCGCTGCAACAGGTTTGTATTGATAACTCAATAAAGGTGTCCACAAATGTTGCAATAAGTTTTGACAAAAATAAACAAACACATATCGTTAATGTTGTTCGATTTCAGTTTTTATCGACAAGGAAAAGGCTTCAGAGTTTCTAAACAGGGACAGGCGGTCTGTCAGTGATGGATGGACCGATCTTCAAAGAGCAAACTTTGAAACTGAATGTATCGAAGAACAGTGCAGTATAGAAGAAATACGAGAATCTTTCCCTGCTGACGAATCTGAAGTTAGTGTCATACGGAATTGTTTGTTCAGGTTTGCGCTAACCCAAAGTCTAAAATGCAAACCACACTTTAGTAGGCCTACTTAAATCAGGATGAAAGAAAATGGCATTTACAGTAATAAAACATTACCTATTCAGTCTTTTGAAGTCGAAGTCCTGATCGAGCAGAATCTTCATGAAGATTAGAACGCCCAAATTAATGCCCTGTCTAGATTAAAAGTAACACAAAAAAGGACCAAGCGATACCCATGTAGGACCGGCCCATAACTAATGTTTCTAATCGCATCTGGCAACTGCTGTTGGGTTGTTCTTTAACACGTCGCTACTTTCCTTTTTAGAAAACCGCGGCGTGGAACTCTCTGTGGAGTAAGTCGAAACCAATTTGTCTGCTAAACTTTTGTAGTTTTACCTTATCAAGTTCGTTTTGTTTAGACAAGTGTACAAGTGATCCCACAGCTTGTAGTTCCCCGGGCACAGCAAACTGCACGAACATTTACAACTCGGTCGAGTGTAGCTGCAAATCTAATTTTACAGGAAGCACATGCGACATCGGTAATATTTCATTCTGTTCGCGGTTTACATGTTGCATTTACTTGTTTTCTCAATCATAGAGCTATTTAAGTTGCGATTAAACTACTTTGAAAACTTTAACACTCGCATGTGAAAAGGCTTTTTATTTGCCGATTTTCGTTGGCGAAAAAAGTTTTATAACTGACATATATTGAGTTGCTGGTTTTAACATTTAAGTTTTATTGATGTGTTTAAGACGTAAAGGAATGTGAGCCGAAAAAACCATTTTAACGTTTACTTTTTCCAAACAATTTTATTACAGCTTTTCTCAATCATACAGCTATTTAAGTTGCGATTAAACTATTCGATTTGGAACATTTAATAAAATGTTGTATGCACCATTTTTTGCACTTTTGACTGTTTCGTGACAATACTTGGAACTATAAACAAACCAAAGGCTATTTATAATCATACATAAATGCAGATGTCAACGAATGCGAACTCGATTCCACTTTATGTCATTTGCCGTTAGTCTGCTTGAATACGGTAGGTTCGTACAAATGTGGATGTCCGAGAGGATGGACTGGCGACAATTGCGATATCGGTAAGCAGCAGAAAATCCGAGCACTGACTTTGATGATGGTGTAGTTGTAACTAAAACAAATTACCTGGCCTACGCCCACTATCCAACTCTTACAGTTAATTCCTTGTAAATGCCTTTTTCAACAGTACTGTTGTTTTTAAATGTAATTTGTGTACGTATAAAGTTTTTAAGTGATTGTTTTTGTTGATAAAATATAAACTACAGCCAAAAAGCTTACAGGAGATGTCAACTCTAACTTGACTACTGTATTTTTTGTTCAAGACGTGAATGAATGCGAGCGAACACTACCCGCATGCTCCGTTGGTACTTGCGTCAATTTACCTGGTTCGCATTATTGTCTATGCGAGCCCGGATCTCGACAGTTTACTTGTTCACCAGGTAAAATGTGGCATAGACACACAAAACAATGTAATTATTTGACATATAACAGACAAAACCATTTTCTCTACAAACTGACCGAACTACCTATTTAAGTTGTTTTATTTTAGTTTTTAACGAATGTAAAAAGTCGAAACCGTGCAAAAACAACGCTACATGCTTACAAGTACATGGAGGTTACCATTGCCTGTGTGCAAACGGATGGACTGGTAAAGACTGCGAAGTGGGTAAGGCAAAATATTCTGTGAATTTGGTTGATAAGACAACTGACAAGCACGAAACTCAAGTGACGAGTACAACAAGTACCACAAGGTTATTTTGTAAAACTTATAAAATCAAACAATTGAAAATTTAAAACAATTTGATGGCAATAGCGTTTTAGAGCTTCATACAAAACCTCATGTACTTATAATAGTGAAAACAAAACCATTAGGACGAATTCTAAAACGTTAACAATGATCACTCAAATGTTCAGCGATTTAAATAGCCCTGTAGTAGGAAGTTCCTGATCTAAAGAATTATCATGTGTTAAAAAGTCTTTTAATCTAAATAAATTACTCGGTATGGCGTCGATTGGAAAATACTAAAGGTATTCAAGGATCATTAAAGGTGTTTACGGACGTGTATGTAAAATAAGTTGCTAATATATCTTCTTTTCTCAAGGTACGGGATGAGTAAGCTGAAATCACCTGGATCTGTGACAACCATTTTGAGTGCCGATGTGAAGATAATTGTATTGCTTTGGCTTTTGCATGATTGTTATAACTCTTTTAATACATATGATATACGTCACTATACACGCATAATACAATGTATATGGCCTATTACATATCTGAGTTAGTAAGAGTGAAAAAGTTTCTGTAAAGAGAGTAAAGGTTGTAGATGAAAAACTAATTAAATAAATTTTATGACAGAATAAAAGCAGTCCAAGTACCATGGTGTTGCCAGCAGGTGTTGCTATAGAGTTGACAGTAATATTGCATTGATTGAAGTAAAAGCTGTAAAGCTGTATTGGCAACAAGCACTTGAACCAAGGGTAGCTGGACCATGTATTTCCAGTGGCGCAAATCCATTAAAATTATTGTGCGGGATTTTCAACTTCTGTGAGTATTTTTTGTGTAGATGCAGTCACATCGATTGGCGGAGTAATATAACATCACCATACATTCATTTGTGTCACTAATAATGGATTATCCTTCGTCTGCTGAGGCCTTACAGCGCCGTCAGTCTCTGAACTGTTGCAAATGTATTTGAAAAAGTTCTAAAGTCGTTTTTATTTTCGCCACAACAAGTTATCTTTTTTTTACAACAAACAATTAAAAAATGGGGAGTGGGCAGATGAACAAAGACCTCCGACCAAATTTTCGCGGGTCTCTTTCAACCTGTAATTAAATAAAGTCTGTCGAAACAAATTTTCAACATAACTGATGTTGCGTTCCGATTATCACTGGAAGAAGAAAAGCACTTTGAAGAAACCACTGTGAGTGACTGTGTGGCAGTTTAATCACACTTAATAAAATTCGACCACAAAGTAACGATAAAGACCTGTTTATGAGACACTACACGTCATAACACTTTGAAAACTTTAACACTCGCATGTGAAAGGCTTTTTATATGCCGATTTTCGTTGGCGAAAAAAGTTTTATAACTGACAAAGTCATATATTGCTGATCATAGCGTTGATTTTCTAAAACATTAAAAAAATGAGAAATTTTTAAAACCACGTTCAGACATAAAAATTTCAAACCGCGTTCCTAACATAAAGGCGTTTACTTTAAATTGGCACTCTGGTGTATTGCTTGCATTTAACAGATGTTTATTTGCTATCAGATTGCAGATAACTGGAAAACATAACGAGGGTGACAAATAAGGTCAGCAGCTGTGTATTTATTATTACTTAGGCAACTTATGTACTGACCCAGCATAATTGGTTGTGGTTGGCTTAGTTATTTGTCTAGCAAGCTGAAAAACGTCAACTTGTTAAATACCGGCGACATTTTAGAAAGCTGTTTATTTACAGTTGTTGGAGCCATAACGGAGCCATTATGTTCAGTATGAAACCTGCACTGACCTTGCTTGTGATATGCATCGTTGAAAGAGCCCGCACTGCCGAGTTCGGTGGTAGGTTTCAAATTAACGTAAATTTTGTGATTTTTATGTCGCTGCAACGGGATTGTATTTATAACTCCAAGGTGTTCACAAAACTTGCTATACGTTTTGCTAAATGTTTGTGTTACGAGCCGCCAAGACAACGTTGATAGTGCAACCGTTTTGCACTCATGATAATTTTTTCTGTTGGTTATGAAGAGACAAGCGAAACGTTTGCTGGTGAAGAATCTGCGGTCTGTGGCAGGAATTTTTGTCGATTTTTACTAAAAATTGTTTTGTAATTTTTTTGTGCTTACCACGTTACACGAACAACCATGGTTTTGATTGTCCCTATCTACTAACATATTTTTTCACATTGATCAGAACAGTCAATAATGTCGTAAGATATATGCGTATCCAATTTGCTAAACTAGTGTCAAAATTTACCCTTTAAACGAGGGGTACAAGATATGTTTCTATGGGGGGTACAGAACATTGAATCATTAGAAGCAATTGGACAGATACCGCATTACATCCATATAGCATTTAAACAAAAATTATTTTCTATTGAAACATGAAAAGAATATTTACTTTCCAGAAATTACAGAAGGGGGCACGAAAAGTTTTTGCTGATTTCAAAGGGGTGGCGATGAGGAAAAAGGTTAAGAATCACTGCTTAAAACGAACAGTAGGCTGCGAATAATTATGCGTTGATGTAGATATCAACGAATGCCAGGATTATCCTTGTCCGATATGGCAAGACTGTGTAACCACGGAGGAATCGTACAATTGTAAATGTTTCAGCGGTTGACTGGCGATTATTGCCAAACCGGTAAGCAGCAGCAGGCAAGTACAAGCATTGATATATGGTTAAATATGCAGAAGACGGTTGAAATTAATTGTGCGTTACTGAAGATGCGAGGTCAATCAATCTCGGTGTCGTCCGTGGCAAGTCTGTGTGAACACAAAGGGATGGTACAGATGTGAATGTGACAAGAATTGGACTGGTGAAAATTGCGACATTGGTAAGCAGCACAGACTTCGTTAAAGCTAGCGTTTTACAGTGTATACTTTGTTTCAATTAAAAACTGAATCTGTATCGACAGGTATAGGAAAACTTTTTTGGAGGCAAAAGCGAGTTATTGTAATTGTTCATGAACATTTTGTGCAGCAGCTGTTAAACCTGAACTATTGTTTTTCAAGACGTCACCGTTTACTTTTTCCAAACAATTTTATTACAGCTTCCAAAATGCGTTTAAAGAGAAAAAAATACAAAATTACTTTTGAAGATTGGGGTTAGGGAAGGAAATGCTAATGTATTTTTTTCTTAAAGAGTCGGATGAGTAGTCTACATCACCTGCATCTGTGACACCAACGAATGTCGATGAGAAAATAGTTGCTTTGAATGTCAATGAGAAGATATTAATTGTAACATTCAGTTTTGCATCATTGTAACCAAATCAGTTTGGCATGATTTGTAAATTTTTCGTACGTCACTGCAGACGTTATAATACAATTCATAATCAGTATATCTATGGATGTTTCGGTTGCATTGTAAAAGGTTTTGCAAAATAAATATGTTGTTAGGGCCAAGAACAAACAACGTGCAGTTCATCAGTCTCAATATTTCAGATTTGTTTACTGAAAAAAGAAGAGATGCGATTATGATAAACTTTACCCAAGCTCATTGAACTAATACGATAAAAAGGGCAATAAAATTGTTTGTACAGTGTACCTTAAATTAGTGTTAATTCACGTCACTTCTTATCCAGTGGGGGAGAAATAAAAAGTTCCAAACTAATCAAAGGGAGTAATGCAGCGAAAAAGGTTTGTGTGTTTAATCCCACTCCGAGTCGGATTTGCCGCATTACTGTGTAAACACGGAGGGCTCGTACAATTGTGAATGTCCGATAGGTTGGAGTGGCGACAGTTGCGACATCGTTTGGTAGCAGAAAAATCTAATCATTGACTTCGCTAACTGCGTGGTTATAATAAAAAATAAGACTTAGTAAACCACCACAATAAACGCTAACTCTTTCAGTTGCCACGCCATAAATGACATTTTCAGCAGTAGCTGTTTTCTAAATTGGGATTAATTTGTGCACCAATGAAAGTAGCGGTGGATTGCTACACGATGTTGTGTGCGTCTAGTAAAATTAGTTGTGGTTAGGTATACACCTCAGTTTTTATGCTCTTCGGATTTTAAAATTAAAAAAAGTTAAAATCTTCAATTTATTTTAAACTGTTGTCATTAGACAGTGCATGCCTTGAAGAAAGGTTTACAAAATTATTTTTTGCAACATGCAAACACTGTATGTAACAACCGTATTTGTGTCGACGACTACAAGAAAGTTTATTGATTGCTTTCGTAAACGTGACACGAACAGCGGCCAAACGCAGATGTCAAATCTAAACGATTGTTTTTCAAGACTGTGTGACCGAAATGACACTTGCAATGTTGGCGCTTGGACGACGGCATTTCACATGGCCCGCGGCTGTGGTTTTGTGTTGGACCATTGTTCGCCAAAGTTTTAGGAACATTGTCTTTTGGGTTGAAGCGACTTAATTGTGACTTCACGCAACAGTTTTCAAAGGAACCTTGTTTTTGACAAGAAGGAATACATAGCACATCACAATGACGCAACAAAAATTTCATGAGGCTGATAAGATCGTTGTGCAGCAGCCATGTGTTTGCGTACGAATTTTTATGGTTCAAAACTTCGGAAAAAAAGGCTGGCCCGCGGGCGCCTTGACCCGAATAAAATTGGCCTCCACAAAAGTTTTGACACCCCTGCTCTATGGAGGAGGTCATAAACCAGTTACGCTTGCCGAACATTTATATTTTATTCTTTCATTTTTTTCTTTTGTTCAGGCAATTAAGTGCACAAGTTATCCGGTAGCATGTAATTGCCCGGGTACAGTGAAGTGCGAGAATTTGTAAAACTTGGCCCAGTGTTACTGCACCGGAAGCAAATGCGAAATTCGGTAAAAACTGCGAATATACTGACTAACATTTATTACT
>QXVZ01007854.1:0-16679 GCA_008931825.1 Phallusia fumigata
CGGTGGTAACAGTTGCCAAGGAAAAGTTACTTTGCTGCAAACGGGGAGACGGTTAGAAAACATGTGATGACGACATTACAATTCTAAATCAACAGTGCCCTTTGTCGATTCATTATTCACGTTTTTTAAATTACTTACAGTGCGTTTTTCTTTCAAGTTTTCACGTTTTTATTACACACATCATTTTACAGTTTCTCTTCCTTATCTCTACATCGGAGCAAGGAGAAACCCAACTACAAACACGTTTCAGTGGACGGATGGAACAAATGTTGATCTCTCACAGACACAGTGGAGAAATGGAGAACCTAATGACAAAGGGGGAAATGAGGATTGTGTGACAATGACATGGCATGGGGAAACTGTCGGCTACAAGTGGTTGGATAACAAGTGTTCAGTCTCTTCAAGACATATTTGTCAAAAGATATTTTCGAGTATGTTTCTCTTACACCAATGTTTAAACAGCACAAAATATAACCGAAATTTTTAGAACTGATTTGAACATCCGGAGACAAATCGAAACACATTAAACAACTAATTTTCTATCATATCTGTTTTAGTGACCACTACAACATCTACTACCACAACTACAACTACATCAACAAAAACATTGCAAAATACAAGGATGTCAAGCACGTTTTCTACAACACACATTTCGACAACCTACTATCAAATAAGTGATAAAAAGAATTTACCAATATGTTTGCAGTTTTAGAACTTAATAAACTTTATTATGTTAGAAGAGAAACATTTGAACTCATAGCCCGTATTTATAACACCACAGTACAAGGTCAGCCAGGAAAGAGAAGTTGTTTATTTCCTACTAAAAGCATGTTAAGTAGGTTTCTGACAATAAACTATCAGTTACACTTTTATTTTCGTTTCTATAAATGTTACAGTTTTACAATATAATCTGCTATTTTAATTAACAGAAACATCTGGGATTACAGACAGCATTTATAACACCACTGTACAAGATTCAACAGGTACGAGCACAGCATTTTCACAACATAAAAGCAAAAATAAATTCGTTACATATACGTGGGCTAAAATTGTGATAACACCATTTGAACATTTTTGCGTTGAAAAAATCACCCAGCTAGGCGATGATAGACACATACAAAAGTTGAAACTACTATTTATAGATGGGGAAAGTAGCTCATTACAAGTAGCTGTGATTCCATCTGTTGCTGGATGCGTCATCGTGGTCGGGTCTGTGGTAGCGATATTTCTCATCTGTCGTAAACGTGCAAGGTAACCTGCGTGGTTTGGCAAAAGTTCATCGTCTGTAGACATTGCATTTAAAATTTCAGATCCAAAGCGAATAAAAAAGCCACAGAAAACGAATATGCAGAAATTGGTGAGAAATAATCAAAATATACTTTTCGTTGCTTTCAGACTCGGTACTGCATTTGCACTATTACAAAACTGTGATAAATCAATTGTAATTGAAAAATTCCTGGACACATATGTTATATTAAACTTTTTTCGCCACACGCGTTTTATATCTGTATATCAATCAATTCTCGAGAATCAATTTTTATTCAAAAGATGAAACTAGAAACTCCCATCAAGCGGTTTCAAACAAGAATCCAACACAAACAAGAAAGACTTACGACAGGGCAGGAAATTCTGTTACTAAAACGGAAGACGAAACATCAGCACATGCCTATGGCTCGATCTACAACGAAGCTTACAGTGGCATGACAAGAAATAATACTTGCAGGGAATAATAAAACGCTCAATGCAAAACTTCCGGAATTAGGAAAACCCTAACGGACAACGTCAGTGCAAAAACGTCAATGCCTACAAACACTGCATTGAACAAAACGTATTTACTGATTCACAGATATTTCTAGAAAATTTTCAGTAGCTGTTGAAGACATTGTATAACATTTTACTCAGACAAGAGAAAAATATTGACATGTGACAACATTACTACAGGGACTCGATGCAAAACCTTTAGCAACCTATTGACTGTGGTTAGCAGTGTCAGTGTTAAAAATTTGGCTCATGCTCATTGTCTGTTGTTAAGTACGCTGTCGTGGATAAAAAGGACAAAAGAAATTAAACTTGAGGAAAGAAATGAAAAACTTATTCTGCAACTGAGGGAATTTAAGAAAACCAAACGGACAACTGCAGAGCAAAACGCCAATGTCTTTAAACTTTGCATTGGACAAAACGCATTTACTTCTTCACAAAGAATTAAGGAAAACTGACAGCAGCTGTTGAAGACTTAGGAAACAATTGTACCAGGCAAGGGAAAAGTAATTGTACGTGGTAACATTCTTCTTTTTTCTGACACGTATTCAGCATCTACTTGCTTCACAAACAACTTACGTTATTTATTTATCACGGAGACTTTTACGCGAATCGATTTGCAACCTATGCGCTGTCTTTAGCAATTGTAAAAACTTGATTCACAGCTTTTGTCTGTTGTAAAGTCGTTACCAACTACATAGACGGAACCTGATATGATAACGCATGCTTTCCAAACGAAAAGGTTGGCAAGCTGTTTGACTCGTCCTTTTAACCCCTTCGAGTCTGCCATGTCCAATTTTTACGTGTGTTGCATGACGAGGCGTTTGATTGTTTGACAAACTGCGATGATCTCTCATTAAACAGGCAAATCTCGAAGAAGATCATAGTGGCAGATGTTACTGTGTGTGTAAATTTTGCAACAAGCAATAAGAATTAAAGACGTTTCCTGTGACGCAGTTGCTTTGCGCATAATGAAGTTACTACCCGCGTTAGGTAGAAGCTAGACAATCTTTATGTATTAAAAATGATCTCACCCAAATAAGAAACAGTACCAAATTTGTTTCCCAACAGTAACGCCTTCGCGACCTTGGTTCAGTTGCCTTTGATTCAAGTTAATGCAAAATGAGAACAACGATGGAAACAGGCACACCAGAAATACCCATTGCATGGCATCCCTTCCATAAACAGAAACCCGTTTCTGCCATCCTACGTGAACAAGTTCTTACTTGCATTAGTAACACGTAACATTAGATTATTATTGACTGCCCTTATCAAGACGCGAACCTCTGTTATATAGAATTGGTGACGTCATAACTCACGGGCGACATTAAACCTTCATTAGCAATAAGCACATAACATACGTGATTCGCATTTTAATGGGTGATAAGGCAAAATCGATCCATCTTTCAGCGGGATTAAAGTGACAATACGAAATAGCGGCGGTTATTAATGGTTTTATATTCGCTTTCGAAATATGGAAGCATCACAAACAATTGTGTGTCACAAGGTAAACAAAGCAAACAAGGTTTTCAACTAAATAGTTCTCCAATTTTTGTTCAGTTCCAACCATTTTCGTGCCATGGTGTTAAATGATGCCAACTATTGAGATGCTTGTGTACTAACTGAACAAAAACAATTAATACATACGCATTACCATTGGCGGCAACTAAGGTGACAACGCATGGTTGTAGTTGTTAAGCATGAATCAGAGTGAATCCTGACGTCAATTTTCTATGGCAATCCTATCGTGAAGTCTATTGCATCAGGTGCGCGGAGTTTGCGAAACTAATTTTATTAGTCAAGTAGGGAGAAGAGACTATAGTTACCAGTGTACGTACATGGAAATAACGAGTGCAAAATATTATAGCATGCCAGAATTTGCGTAGACCTAGTTACAGTTAAGCACTATATGTTTCCAATTGGGTAAAATGCAAAACTGCTGCTTTTAGGTCTTTTAAACGAATTGTATTACCGTCATTGTTTCAATTGTGAATGTTTTTAATAACAAAATGAAAATTGCCGGGTTTATCATCTTGTTCATTGTGCAACTGGTTGGGGCAGAAACGTGGCATACTTTTCAAGGATATGAATATCTCATTGTTTACTCGCCATATGTTAGATCGTACCAAGCAGCTGAAGCTGGATGTGCTGAAAGAAGTGCTACTGTGGCAAATGTGAAAACAAATGAACTTCAAAATTTCCTGGTTGGAAAAATTAAAACTTTGCCAGGTTGAAACACAAAATCTTTGCTACCATTTTTTAAACAGTTAGGCTATTTACTATTGGGCCAAACGGGAAAACGTAACAAAAATGGTTAAAACCCGCTGATTGAGGGAATAACCAAATGTTAAATCCAAATCTACTCTTAGAATAGTGGCCAAAAGATCATAGCAGTAAAATCAAAATTGCTGATACAAATCGGCATTGCAAGTTTTGACTTGGCGTCGCAGTAGGGGATGATTTTATTTCACACAAATAATTTTGTAGGCCGTCCCTATTCATTCTACATTGGGGCAAGAAAACAACAAGGCGAGTTTAAATGGACAGATGGGACAAAGTTAACTGAGACGCAGTGGAAAGATGGAGATCCGAACAACAGTGGGGGAAAAGAAAATTGTGTGACAATGGGATGGTGGTGGGAATTTGAAGGTTACAAGTGGTTGGATATCCCATGTTCAGTTTTTTCAAGATACATTTGTCAAAAGATTTATCCAAGTATGTTCAAAGTTTACCGTCTCCCTATGTTCAAACAAAACAATATTTTTCCCAGCGATTGTTTTTTAACGGTTAACAATCGTATTAGAAGAGACACTGTGAAACGTATTTAGATAAAAATTGTTTAACCTTTTTTATGACAAAGAAGCGAAAAACTTTGCAAAAGAAGAATTTAAATCAGAAACGTTTGTGGACTCGGTGACAAGTTGAAACATGTTTAAACGGTCGCTTTGCGTTGTTGTTTACCGATTGTATATGTTTTAGTGACGACCACAACCTCTTCTACCACGACAAGTACGACCACAACTGTAAAAACTACGGGTTCAACATTGCAAACTACAAGAGTGTCAAGCAAATCTTTTACACCACGCAGCCTGACAACCACGCATACAATCTATGGTGAAAATTTTTTGGTATTACTGCCAGGCGCCTTCACTACCACCAACTTGAAACACACGATAATTTTGTTCAGATGTTGCCAGTTTTTAAGATAACACCTAAATATAATTACACAAAAACATCTGCAATTATATCCAGAATTTATACCACCACTGTTCAAGATAAACCAGGTGTGACAGCATTAACTTTGTTGACAAAAAAAGTTATTGTTTCAAAATATAATCATTTGATGTATATTTGCAGAAACATCTGAATTTACAGACAGCATTTATGACACCACAGTACAAGATAATCCAGGTATGACAGCAACGTATGTTTGTCTATGTTTCGTCCGATTTTTCATTACGACAGTGTAAATTAGGAATTGAAACATCACCTAAGTAACAATGTAAGCCTAAACAAACAATATCTTTGCCATGAGAGTTGAAACTCTTTGTATTGTTAGATTACGAAAGTGATTCCTCACTAATAGCTGTGGTTTCATCGGTCATTGGATGTGTCATTGTGGTTGCGTCTATGGCAGCAATATGTTTCATTTATCGAAGATGTACAAGGTAACTAATACGGTTCGACAACGGTATATGATCGTCTGTGGATAATATTTCCTTTTATATTTTGTACATTTTAGATCCAAAGCGAACACAAAGACCAGAAAACAAGAATATGCAGACATTGGTAAGAATTTTGTTAAAATATTTTTTTGTCCTGGGCTCTGTGATTCTGCACGGTTACAATAAGTGGGTAAACCATTTTAATTGAGTGATTTAAGACGCATTTCTTATGGCAAACCTTTTTCACACCAAACATGTTTCGTGTGTGTGTGTGTTAATGCGTTTTCCGAATGTTTATTGGCAAAACATTGTAAGATTACAACCGTTTTCCTTAATGTTACAGATTGTGATAATAACGAAAATTACACTTTTCAGATGAAGCCAAAATCGGAACAGAAATATTTTCCAGCTCAAACCATGCATTAGGATATGTCAACGTTTCCAATGACGACATCAAAATGAATAGACAGGAAAAAGACAGAAATGTGCAGTTATCGACCATATCACACAAGGCTGGAAACGAAATGGAAGATCATAATTACGAGTACATTGCAAACACATACATGACACCCATTGGTGTAAGCAGAAACCAAACTGCGATTCCATACGAGTATGAGAATTGAACTTAACAAGACAAAAGCAAAAAATGACTGATTATCTTCAATCCGACATTAAGGTCCAAATCAAGGGAGACCTATTATTAAAAAATTTTTTACAGTTTTTATATTTTTTGTGTTAACACGACATACATGCGCTACAAAACTATTATAAATGCATACGTTTTCAAATTTGTTGAAACATTTCTGTTTGCAACCCCGCATGTTTGTAAGTAGTGAATTTTAATACTACTTGCATCTTATTTGTAACTAAGGAAAGATGGAAAAAAACAAACATAAAATCGTAACTTTATTATCTACAACGTGAACTTATGTTTCATTGAATGAAATAGACGTTCACAAATCATAAAACAGACAGACTTGTAACGCAGTAGACATGGTAATTCTTAGCTGGATTGGTTTTCTTTTAAAATTCGGTTGCACAAAAGCAATACCGGGCATTTCTGAAAGGGGGGTTTTGGCACCAAAATTTTTTGTGCTTTGGACATAAGGTTATTAGCATACCCAGTGCCAAAAACAAAGGTATGGTTTCAAGCAGCAATTTCTTTCAGGATAAAAAGTTTGTTTACCTCTTTGGTTCATTTATTTTTCACCTCTCTACTAAAAAGCAACTCCAAAGATCAAACGTTGCCCGTTTGCAAAAATTCATTGTGTTTTAAAGGCATATTTAACAAGTGTGTCCGAATCGCACAAAAAGTCACGATCACTTGGAATGAGAAAATAATGTAGACTGGAATCAATTCAGGCACAATCAACATTCGGTGTTCATCAGCAGTGTGCAACTTGTACAAAAGCAACAAACCAACGTCATTTAATTCAAACATTTCGATGTAGACACTGGCAAAACCAACCACAACACAATAATAAGTAATTATTCTCTATCGAGCATCGGTAAACAAGCCACTTGATAATTGTTTTTGAACAAACCAACCATCTGTGCCTAATTTGTGATGACACGTGTTATATGTGATGTGCAATTCATTATGTGAAAAATGAAAGTAGCGGATCAATGCACTTTGTCAAACGAAGTCTTCAATCAAAACATTGAATTAAGTTTGCAGTTTTGTTTGTTTTGCCAATAACTTATGCGTCTTTTCGTGTCGTTGTGTTTAAATGATACCAACTATTGGAATCCTTTTTCACAGGCAGCAACTGAGAAACAACACAGTTTGGTTGTATTTGGAAAGCATGAATCAGAGTGCGTAACGTTTTATGACGTCAACTTCCTTGTGCAATTCTAAGTCTTTTGTATGTTGTACGTAGAGTTGGTGAGACTATAAGACAAGTTACTTGTAAAATATATAGCGTGTCAGAATTTTCCAAGATCTTATGGTTATAGTTAAGCAGAATATACTTACATTCGGTTGATATGCATATATCTTGTTCATTGTTCAACTTGTTGGAGCAGAAATGTGGCATACTTTTCAAGGATACGAATATGTCATTGTTCACCCGACATATGTTAATTCGTATGGAGAAGCTGAAGACAGATGTGCTGAAAGAAATGCTACTATAGCAAATGTTAAAACAACAGAACTTTACAATTTCCTTGTGGAAAAAATTTAACCTTTGACAGGTGGGTAAGTTTAGATGTGTTTCAAATTGAATACTTGCATGTATCCTGAAAAATTTAGGTAATCCATTTCACCATTATTTTCATTTATATACTATTTATCAATAGTGTAAAAGGCAGGGGTAAATTATTTGTTTAATTTGCCAATCATCATTTTGGTTTAATCAATGAATTACAAACATTTAACCTCAAGAAGATAACAAAGTATGTATAACCTATCAATACCTTAACACCGGGACGCGTAAAAGTTGCTTGACTCTTTGGCGCTTTTGTCACATGTACTTCAAATGCTATTCAAAACTACAACGGTTCAAGTTTCTGTTGTGCCTCCTGGAATATCGCAAAAAAACGAAACGGCGACAAATCTATGCAGCCGTCCGGAAATGATTCACGTTATACATCTTGTTAATAACTGTTTGAAAACCGGGCATTACAAACCAATTACACCATATATTGGCGCCTCAAAAAACAATCACGTTTTGTACATGGCGCTGTGATATTTATTGGTCGTAGTAGTGAAACAAGATCCCCGCTCGTTTGCAATCAAATCTTTGGTTTTCATCCTAGTTGATAGAAGGCCATTCTACTATAGAACTTCAAAGTATAAGAAACAAAAACTCCAGCTGTCATGATTTACGAAAATCATTGTCGTATCTTGTAGTTTAATTAATCATGTTTGTCAACTTGCCTCGTAACAAATCGACCTAATGCACCGTATGAATTGGAAACATTCGTACTTATAATTTTTAAATAGTCTTCTTCCATGGCTTAGGTGACACAATAATAACTTAAAAAATACTTTAGCGCGGTTACCGGACGGTCATTGCCGTGAACCTCACCATAAAAAAATATCAATTTGTTCATGAAAGGAACTGCAAACAGCGGTATTGTAATTTTAAGTATACTTTCGGGTAAAAGATTACCCCCATCGTAAGGTTTTTTAAATTAATTACAAGAAAGCATTGTAAGTTTTGACCTGGCATCGATGTTGAAACTGTTTTAATTCACATAAACCATTTTGTAGCATTTTATTACTCATTCTACATCGGTGCAAGGAGGAACCAAAGAACAAACACGTTTCAATGGACAGATGGAACAAATGTTGATCTCACACAGCCACAGTGGGGGTAAGGAGAACCGGATAACAGCGAAGGAAATGACGATTGTGTGACAATGGGAGGGTACAGAAAACCAGCAGTTATTAAGTGGTTCGATACCCAGTGTTCAAGTCCTTCAAGCTTCATTTGTCAAAAAAATATTTTGAGTATGTTTAGTGTTTGACATAAATCGTGTTTAAACGACAAAAAAATACTTACCTGGCAGTTGTTAAACAAAGGTCAATATGCAACGTGCCACAATCGCGAGTTGATTATTCGTGACACACTAAGTGATTTACGATTTCAAATTCTAGTTATTTACGAGTTTATATTATTTTATCGCTAAGCGTAGTGCAACTGTAACAAACGGCGATAGAGAGCGTATGTGAAGCAGCCTTTCACAGATTGTGAAAATAACGTAATCAACGTAGCACGCGAAGCCATTAAGATTTTGACATAATTTGTAAAATGGCACAGTGCGTTCAAAAGGATGACGACCACTGCTTTACTCAAATAGACGCCGTAAAACTTTTTAAATTTAAAATTGTTGAAATAGTCTACTTAACTTGCTAAAATGGTAGATATTGGCCAAAAGGGGAATTTAAAACCAATAAAGTTTGCGGATTCGGAGACAAGCCGAAATATGTGTAAACAACTATCTTGCTATTATCTCTGTCTAAAGGGACCACCACAACTTCAACAACAACGACTACAACTACAGCTGTAAAAACTTCAAGTTCAACATTGAAAACTACAAGAACGTTAAGCACGTTTCCCACGACTCACAGTCTGACAACCAAGCATCAAATAAGTGGTAAAAAATGTGCATAAATTTGGTCAGTTCTATAACATTAAATTTTTTAATATTTCAACGAAAACATCTGGATTTATAGTCAAAATTTATAACACCACTGTACAAGTTCAACCAGGAATGACAAGTTCTTTATTAAGAACGTTTCCCTTATCTCATCATCTGATGACCACACATTTTAAATTTTGATCGACAAATATTAGTTTTAAAATATGACCGTTTAATTTGTTTGATCAAAATGTGTTATAATTTAACAGAAACATCTGGATTTTCAGACAGTACTTATAACACCACTGCACAAGATCAACCAGGTACAAAAAGTTTATCATTGCAGTTGTGTGGTTTTATTCATTTTGCACAATCCGACATTTAACAACCTTTTTGTCGCGAAAATTTAGTCACAGTACCCAAATTAACCCTGGATAGGGTCTGATAAAACATAGCGCAATACACCACACAATTTCTGCAGTCCAAAAAATAAGCTTTTCATGAAGCGAAATCAACTCAAAATAAATCTAAAATAAGACTCGAGTGTAAACCTCTGAGGTGCAGAAAAAGTTTACTGTGGAAAACACGTTGCCTGCCAGTGCCATTTAAACAACAACAAAAATACATGACACATATGGTACACTGTAGTCATCGTGGGGAATCGCAATTTTTGCATGATCGTCATACAAATAAGTGCAGTCGTACAAATAGGTGTACAGATGGTTTTTTTAATGCATTAAAATGGCAAATTTAAAAGTTGAAACTAATATTTTTTAGACAAGGAAAGTAGCTCATTGCCAGTAACTGTGATTTCATCTGTTGCTGGATGCGTCAACCTGGTTGCGTCTGTGACAGCAATATTTCTCATCTGTCGCAAACAAGGTAACCTACGTGGTTGGCAATGGTATATCGTCAGTAGGCATTCGTATCGTTTTATTTTAAATTTCAGATCAAAAGCGAACACAAAAGCCACAGAAAACGAATATGCAGAAATTGGTAAGAAATTTACCGAAATAAACTTTTTGTTGGTCCTGGACTCTGTCAGACGTACTATCACAACATGTCACTAAACCAAAATAAAATGATTTAAGATTTTCGAAATATTTGTTACATTAAACCATATTTGCGTTTTACCAAAAGATGTTTTTTTAACAAAAAATGCGTGATAAAACCCATCAAGTTATTTATCACAATTTATTACAAACAGAAAACGCTCATGTGAGGAATGAAAATGATTCTAACAAGACAGAAGACCAAACATCATCACATGCCTATGGCTCGGTCTACAACGAAGCTTACAGTGCCATTCAAAACCCGATGGGAGAAGCAATGTATGCTTTCGCAAATAACGACAAGATTTCGGAGAAGTGCGAAAAGCATGGGACAATGAACAAGGACAACAAGCCAAACAACCATGAAATGTATGCTATGGCTGCAACGAATGAAGCAGAAACACTGCAGCAAAACAATAACCTACAGCCTCACGTTTACGAAAGTTCGGGGGATGTGTACGCTGTCGTGGATAAAAAGTTCAAGAAATAATACTTGCAAGGAGAAATAAAACGCTCAATCCAAAACTTCCGAAATTAGAAAAACCAAACGGACAACGTCAGTGCAAAAACGTCAATGCCTACAAACTTTGCATTGAACAAAACGTATTTTCTGATTCACTAAAATTCAAGAAAATTGGCAGTATCTGTCGAAAACATTGTATAACATTTTACTCAGACAGGAGAAAAATATTGGCATGTGACAACATTGCTACAGGGACTCTATGCGGAGCGGTTGGCAACCTGTTGGCTGTTGTTCGCAGTGTTAAAAATTGCTTATTGTCTGTTGTTTAGTATGCTGTCGTGGATAAAAAGGGACAAAGAAATTAAACTTGAGGTAGGATTAATCCGCAACTGAGGGAATTTAGGAAAACCAAACGGACAACTTCAGAGCAAAACGTCAATGCCTTTAAATTTTGCATGGGACAAAACGTATTTACTGCTTCACGTATAATCTAGGAAAACTGACAGCAGCTGTTGAAGAATTGGGAAAACAATTACACCAGGGAAGGGAAAAATAATTGCACGTGATAACATTCTTCTTTTTTCTACCACATGTTTAGCATTTACTTGCTTCACAAACAACTTACGTCATTTATTTATCACAGAGACTTTTACGCGAATCGATTAGCAACCTATGCGCTGTGTTTAGCAATTGTAAAAACTTGATTCATACCTTTTGTCTGTTAAGTCGTTGCCAACTACACAGTGTTTGTCATAGACGGAAAACTGATATGACGCATGGAAAGCATGCGAGAAGGTTGGCATGCTGTGTGACTCGTCCTTTTATCCCCTTCGAGTCTAACATGTCCAATTTTTACGTGTGTTGTGTGACGAGGCGTTTGGTTGTTTGACAAACTGCGATGATCTCTTGTTAAACAGGCAAATCTCGAAAAATATCTGAGTGGCAGATGTTAATGTGCGTGTAAAAGTTTGCACCAAGCAAAAAGAATTAGAGACGTTTCCTGTGAAGCAGTTGCATTGCGCATAATGAAGTTATTACCTGCGATGGGTAGAAGTTGGACAATATTAGAATGTATTATCACCCAAACAAAAATCAGTAAAAAATTCATTTTCCAACAGTAACGCCTTCGCGACTTTAATTCAGTTGCCTTTGGATCAAGTTGTGCGAAATAAGAGCAACGGTAGAAAAAGGCAAACCAGAAATACCCATTTGCATGGCAACCCGGCAAGGGGCCAACCCTTCTATAAATAGAAACCTGTTTCTGACATCCAACATGAACGCTACAAGGTGATACTTGTATTAGTACCACGTTTTGTTTCATTATAATTGACTGCCCCTATCAGGACGCAATACTCTGTTTTATGGAACAATTGACGTCACAACTCAAGGGTGACATCTAACCCGCATTACCAATTCACACATAACATAAGTGATTCGCATATTAGCGTGTGAAGGCAAAAACGATGCATCTCTCAGCAGGCTTAGAGTGACAATATAAAATGGCGGCGGTTATTAATGGTTTTATGTTCGCTTCCGAAACATGGGAGCGTTAAAAACAATTGTGTGACCCAAGGTAAACACACTAATGCATTTTGCCAAACAAGGTTTTCAACAAAATAGTTTTCCAATTTTTGTTTGGTTCCTCCAACCATTTTCGTGCTATGGTGTTCAAATGATGCCAACTATTGAGATGCTTGTATACTAATTGAATAAAAACAATTCATACAAAAGCATTACCATAGGCGGCAACTATAAGAAGACAACGCATGCTTTCCTGGTTTTATTTGTTAATCATGAATCAGAGTGAATCCTGACGTCAATTTTCTATTGCAATCCTATCGTGAAGTCTATTGTATCTTTTACGCAGAGTTGGTTATGACTAAAACAATGTCGCAAAGTCAAGTAAGGTGAAGAGACTTGTTACCAGTGTACGTACATGCAAACAACGAGTGCAAATTATTGTAGCATGTCAGAATTTGTCTAGACCTAGTTACAGTTAAGCAGTATATGTTTCCGATTGGATAAAATGCATAACATTACCGCTTTTAGGTCTTTTAAAAGAGTTATATTACCGTCATTGTTTTAAATGTGAATGTTGTTAATGACAAAATGAAAATTGCTGGGTTGATCATCTTGTTCATTGGGCAAATTTTTGGGGCAGAAACGTGGCATACTTTTCAAGGATACGAATATCTCATTGTCCTGTCGCCAGTGGTTAATTCGTACCAAGCAGCTAAATCTGAATGTGCAGCAAGAAATTCTACAGTGGCAAATGTGAAAACAACAGAACTTCACAATTTCCTTGTTGGGAAAATTGATACTTTGCCAGGTTCAAACTCAAAACTATTTTACCCAGTATTTTAAAAGTTATTAACCATTCGGCCAAACGTAACAAAAATGGTTAGAAGACACACAATGAGTGAAAAGCCAAATATTAGATCTAAATCTACCTTTGAAAGAGTGACAAAAAGATCATATATTGCAGTTAAACTCATAACGAGCGTTTCAAAATGGCAAGTCGGCATTGCAAGTTTTGACTTGGCGTCTTAGTAGACGGTGTTTTTATTTCACACAACAAATTTTGTAGAATTTTACTCATTTTTCATCGGAGCAACAAAAAAGCAAGGCGGGTTCGAATGGACAGATGGGACAAAGCTAAGTGAGACACAGGCACAGTGGACAGAAGGAGAACCAAATAACAGTGGTGGAAAAGAGAATTGTGTGACAATAGGATTGCACTGGACACATAAGGGTTACAAGTGGTTCGATATTCCGTGTTCAGTTCCTTCAAGATACATTTGTCAACAAATTATTCCGAGTATGTTTAGTGTTCAACACAGAAATTAAATTAGAAAAGTTAGCGTATTTTGTGACAAGCCGAAACGTGTTTAAACATCTAGCTTACCATCTTATCTGATTTAGCTACTACAATGACGAAAACTACAACTACAGCTGTAAAAACTTTAAGTTCAACATTACAAGCTACAAGACTGTTAAGCACTTTTCCAACAACGCACAGTCTGACAACCAACCGTAAATTAAATGGTAAAAATTATTTGGTATTGTGATTGTTAGTTTGTAATTTTAAACTTTATTATAATTCAGCAGAAACATCCGGATTTACAGCCAAAATGTATAACACCACTGCACAAGGTCAGCCAGGTACGAGCACAGGATTTTACATGACTAAAACAAGATCAATTCGGCACATAGGCTACGTGGGTTTAATCACACCGTTTAAACTGTTTAGCGTATCTGTTAAAATGGTAGACGTCAAAAGACTTTTATAAGTTAGTTTTGGTTAAGAGGTAAATTATTGAAATAGGGTCAATGGGGCTAATATTATAACTATAAGCATTGCGTAAAAACATTTCTATACACTACAACCCCGCAGTGGGTCAAGCAACTAAAATAATGTCATTGACCAACTTCAAAAGTTTAAACTGCTATTTATAGATGGGGAAAGTGGTTTATTACTAGCAGCTGTGATTCCATCTGTTGCTGGATGCGTCATCGTGGTTGCGTCTGTGGCAGCAATATTTCTCATCTGTCGCAAACGCACAAGGTAACTTACGTGGTTTGGCAACGGTACATGTAGGGATTGGGTTCACTTTATTTACAAATTTCAGATCCAAAGCGTTCAAAAAAGCCACAGAAAACGAATATGCAGAAATTGGTGAGAAATTAACCTAAATAGACTTTTTCTTGGTCTTGGGTTCTGTACTGCAATTAGCACTATTAGGCTATAACACGTTGGTAAACCAGTTTTACACATTTAAGTTTCCGGGCACCAAGAAAACTTGAGTGATATTTTATCATGTTTCGAAAATACACTCTCAATTAATAATTTGATCTGATAATGACATAAAATATTGGCACTATATTTACAAGTTTTCTCATGTAAATTTATTTCACAACAAATTACGTCTAGATTTTTTAATGGGCCCCATCACTATTATGTTGTATAATGTGCTAAATTTATTTTGGTCCTTCTGGTCTCGGTTCAGAAATTTACCCACAAGTCAAAACATTTTTAAAATAAAGGACAATAAGTGTTTTTTTTTTAAATATCAATAAAGGACAAGAACAAATAGAGCTGAATAAAGGATCGTCCTTCCCCATAAAGGACGGTTGGCAACCCTAGTTAAACCATTTATTGTGACAAACATGTTTCGTATCTGTATCCATACATTTTTCAAATATAAGTGTTTTTCTAAGATGAAGCAAGGAACACCGATCAAGGGGTTTTAAATCACGATCCAACGCAAACAGGAAACACCTACGACAGAGTTGGAAATGTTGTTGCCACAACAGAAGACCAAACACCATCACATGCCTATGGCTCGGTCTACAACGAAGCTTACAGTGGCATTCCAAATTCGATGGAAGTAGCAATGTATGCTTCTGCAGATAATAACCACATTCCGCAGCAGTATGAAAACCGTGAGGCAACAAATCAACGCGAAAACTACGAAAACTCACAAAACCATGAAATGAACGCTGTGGATGACAAGTATGAGACTGAAATCAAGCAGCAAAACAGGAACAGCCAGTCTAAGCTTGATGAAAGTTCGGAGGATGTGTACGCTGTTGTGGATAAAAAGAACAAGAAATGAAACTTGCAGCCTAATCAACAACGTAGAGCATTTAAACCCCAAAGGAAATCTCGTTTTACGCATTTACTTTAACATGTATATTTTAAAACTGGTAGCTGCTAATCAAGACTCTTCTCCGTCTGCACAAAAAAGTGTGCTATGTTAACACTGGACAACATTCAAATTGGACAAGAAGACAGTTGGATCATTTTCCTTCCTCGTTTTAGTGTTTACCGCTTCACGGAGAACCTGCGTTACCTATTAGTAACTTCCAGACTATGCTTGACAGTGACTCATGGATATAGTGTTGCACAGTCAACTGCACAGTGCTTTGTCACAGATAGCAACCGATGCTTTCTATGTCGAAAGTTTGGTATGCCGTGTGACCCGCCCTTTTAACCATTACGTGTGTTGTATTACGTGGCCTTTGTTTTCTTGGCACATCTGTGGTCATACAGGCGAATCTAAAATAATACAACAAAGGACAAATGTGTGTGCAAAAAAATTGGAAACGATTTAAACTTTTTTTCTAGATCTGTGCATTCATTTCAATTCTACTGATTAAAAAAAGGACTCAATCTGTTAGTAAATTACCGAATTTGATAAGCAGCAGTGCTAAAAACTTGACTCATGTTTGTGTGTTGTACAATCATGAGAAACTACGCAGTAATTTGTCAAAGACAACAACCGATATGACAACACATGTTTTCCATGTTGAAAGTTTGACACGCCCTTTTAATCCTTTAACTACTACGTGTGTTGTATTACGTGGCGTTTGTTTGCGACATTTGCGACACGAATTGAGTGTTTACCAGCATAAGCATGTCGATTGTATCATCTCGAAGGAATATTTACCGAGATACAGTAACCGAAGGGCTTATACTTCATTTAAACCAGTTTTTCTCCACAGCTAACGTTTCTCGACTGGTTAAGCTTTTACACGTGGTGGCGTCCTTCAGCTGCATTTCGGATGTAAATAACGAACAGAAAAATCTCGTAGTGGCCGCGTACGGACTGCGTGCATTCTGTTGCTTGTAAGGGTAACACAGCTTGTTTGACA
>QXVZ01007855.1:0-25473 GCA_008931825.1 Phallusia fumigata
GTCAAACATTCATCATCTTAGGATGGAAGACATTACTGACCCAGAACAACTCCGAATTAAACCTAACTGCCCACGGAACATTTCTATGTATGGTTTTGTGAGAGGAACCCATCTAAAGCCCAATACCTCTGTGCATGTCCCAGGCAAGTAATGAAAATATCATCTTGGATGTACTTTTCTTGAAGCAATTTGTGAAGTTTATCAAGGAAATGTGATTGTTTGTTTGTTTTATTTTATTTATTTTACCAAAGCTTTAAATGCTGGGATTAGAAATCCAAGAATTCACGCCAATTCAAACATATTGTAAGGCTGACTAAGCGCTTATGGTAATGTCTTTATTGGAAGTGAAACATTTTTGATGAGTGCTACTTTACTTGCCAAACAAAGGGAATGTGTGCAATAAGACATGCAATGAAAGGGCTGCACAATCTCTCATAGCTACCACCATATTACTTTTACATGCTATAATAAAAACAACTTCGAAACTTTTTTAAAAGGTACAGGATAAAGTATTGTTTATGCGAATGTTTTGTATCCAGGACTTGGTGACTGCAAACTAGCCGATGTGTCATTAATCACTGATCCATGTCCACTTCCAGACAGAGGGGATAAAAAGCAACGAAGGTAAAATAGAGCTACATCACAACCCAAAAAAGTGTGTGCAGTCTAACTATCCATTTTTGTTTTATAGATCATTAAACATTCAAGAAAGGTTGATGTATGCCCCAATGTCAGGAGTTGGAGGTATTGTGTATGATAAGGATGCAGTGTACATTGATGTTGATGGTGGACAGAAAAACGAAATTGGGGAGGTTGGTTTTCAAAAGGGTTGAACAGGATTAACACTCGCCAGTCAGTAAATATAATATATAATGCTGCCTTACAAAGTTACTTTCTTAGTTTCCTCAGTAGATAATAGCAATATTACCAGATTGGTGCTTTGGCAATATTTCGTTGAGAGACCTTCGTGAAATAGTCTGTGTGCAAAAAAATGTTACTTTTGAAACTACCTTGAACCAAAATATTGCTTTCAGGAAGAAAGTGTGCCTACTGCCAATCCCATAATGTCATCACTGGCAGAATCATCCAAAACAATTGACTCAAAATTAGCGGAGAGTGGTGTCACCCTATTTAAAGGCCACCAAGTCCTTACCACAGAAGATGCAGAAAAGTAAGTGTTTAGTATTGACAGAATTTTCATTTTTCACT
Source organism: Phallusia fumigata (assembly GCA_008931825.1). NCBI lineage: Eukaryota > Metazoa > Chordata > Ascidiacea > Phlebobranchia > Ascidiidae > Phallusia > Phallusia fumigata. Next base: position 1,210 of record QXVZ01007855.1, read on the forward strand.
AGTCCTTCCAACATAACAGAGATTTCAGCCTTGTTCCTGCTAAGTACAAGCCCTTTTACTGTGAGTCTACAAGTAAAACAGACCCGGCATTGTATGGCCCTCACTTTGTATCACTAAGCTATAACATATACTCCACTTTGTGAAAAGTACCAGTTTGTGAAAACAATCATTTTTTCGGCAAGATATACAATTAATATTATGCAGAATTGTCTTAAACCTTTTGGTCAGTCCTCCATAACACTTTTTGTTTCTCATTGAAATAGATAGAGGCAAAGTAGCAAATAACCAAAATAAATGTTGTCATTAACATCGTAGCGCTTCCAAACAACCAATTCTACTATAAATCCAAAAAAGGACTTAGGCCACTGCATATTTTTTAGTTTAAGCATTTTGAAATGAAGTTAGGGATGACCAATTAGACAATTCAGTTTTGTGCATTATGTCAGGCAAATATTTGAAAGCAGCCTTTAATACAACTCCTGATCTAACCTAATTGACTTTTTATCAATGATATGCAATTTCAGATTTATGCAAGTTAGCATGCCTGAAGAAGAAACAGTGGTTACTGATGGAAGAAAGAGACGAAGAGCTGTGTTTGATGATGAGGAAAGGGACAGAGGAGAAAGTGAAGATGATGACGGTAAATTTTTAAAACTCAAACTTGAAACTGAATTTGTGGGGGTTTCTTCCAGTCAAACCCTGTGTGGGTGTTTGTGGTGGGCACAGGGAATATTTTCATCAATCCAGTGCTTTTGTTTAGGGCTATTCCACCTCTTGTGGGTGGTATTGAGCATTACACAGCTGAAAATAAAAACCCTGCCTACATTTGCTAAGTTGTCAGCAGGTTGTCCTTTTTAAATGTAGTACCAATTTAAGCTTATTTGAGTTATAGAAACACAAACAGCAGAGCTTAAGTTTTGTTTTTATCAGGTTTGTTGCTGTGCCTAAATCACAGCTTAAGTTTTTTACTGAGTAAGTCTAATTCAAGTCTATGTGCGTGGTGACTGAATGCAATTTGAGTCTTTCAAGTCCTGAGTCAAGTCTTTATGTCATTACGACAAAATAAGTTTAGATAAAAAAAATAATATTTGGTCATATAGGAAACAATGTTTGTTGCGGAAAACCATCACTTAAACTGAATTACGTCATTTCAACACTTTTGCTACTAACGTAACCTGCATCATATATACTACCTTCATGCTAAAACAACCTAAGCCTAATTTAACGTCGTGTCTTCAACTAAGTGCAACAACGGAATCTGAACATAACTAATATATTTCTTAGATGATGAAAGTGATAGTGGAGTGGAAAATGAAAGTGATGTCGAAGATGAAGAGGAAGTGGAAGATGATTCGGATGCGGATTTGAGTGCCGATGAGCCTGAAGAAGTTCCACATGAACCTGAATCCTCTACTTCAGCATTAAACTGGAAAATCAATTTGCGCAAGAAAGCTGAACTTGCCTTCTATGAAGTAAGGGTTGTTGGTTTAGCCCAGTATTTCTCAACTGGACCACATAAAAAAGTTGAAAAACACTGGTTTGGCCAGTTTACACACTTGGATGAAAGATTTTCTGTTTTTAAGATTGGATAAATCACAACGTTTGTTCCTGCCGAAGCGAGTATTAGCTTTCAAGTGAAATGTAGTAGACGCGAACATGGTGGTTAGCGCGACCGTCTTGTACTTGTGGGTTCTAATTCTGTCATGGGCTCTTGTGTTTTGATCAGCAACAAACACTGGCTTTATTGCTGCAATCTGGTAGAACGCGATGGGTTGACCGGAATAAAAAGTATCAACCCATGAAAACCGTACAAACCAAATTAAAATTAAACGGAACTCGACACCGTATGGAAGGTAGCTCGACACCGTATACTAACCTTTGTATGAAACGGAAGAATTATGGTACGATCGTAATTCGGCGAAAATTACGCTTGAAATGGTCGGTCAAGGTCAGTCGCAACGAATATTTTTTTAAATTTTAAAATACGAAATGACGTACAACACGGATACTGTTACCTCATTTCCTGGTTTACCAGGCTTTTGTGTAACTTTGAAAGCTAATAAAGCTGTGATGGGGTCGTAGTTTTGGTGATTATTTTAGAAAACGATTATCGAAGGTGTTTTGACCGACCTTCCTCGGAAACGTACTCGTGAGCAGGAATTTGGTTGCTTTGTGGTGTTTTTCTCTCATTACCCTGACATGGGTCGTAACCAAATAACATATCACTACATACGATATTCGTAATTGTCTCCACAGAGGCAGAATTCTTCAGCTAGTCTTCGTCGTTTAGTATACGGTTCGTCGGATGTTAAATCAAGTTCTGGAGACCCCGCAAGCAGTGGAGAAGAGGAGGAAAATGACCTCGCCGGAGGACTTTTTAAGATCTCGAAACAAGACCAGGAGCGCGAAATCAAGTAATCAACTGAAACGAAGTATTTTCTTGCAGCAAAGTCGGATGTATTAAAATCTGTGATGTTCAGTTGTAAGACGGGTGTGGGCGAACGACAGCCCGCCGCCCTCACGGGCTTTTTTTATCCAACTTAACAAACTGTAGGATAAATTGTTTGGAACACCGAATTAGTTTTACCACATCAGGTCGTTTTTAGTTTTGGTTACAGCTCCTTAACATGATTTACTACATCAGTCCACATCAACTCTTTAACACTCACACCATCCATAGTATTTATCGGCGCCACTTTCGGACCGGCCGGGTGTACGTTGATTTACATTTGGGTTGTGGTCGGTAAGCACAAACACATATCCCAAGGGGCAGATCCTAATCCTGACGTAACACTCAACACCATACTGTACAGTTTAACAGCTAAATGTTATTCAATAAATAGTTCCCCTGCGAAAATTTTTGTGGGACGTGGGCCACAAGATTTGTATTGCAGGTCGTGTTGTAAGCCGCATGTTGCAAGCTTTTCGCTTCGGGACGAAATCTAAATTGCACAGTCTGTCTTTTCTGAGCTGCCGGATTGTTCTTCTGCCGTTTTGGACTCTTTAAAACGACGTTTTTAAACCTTTCCAATAGAAGATTTCCAATATATACCGAATATCTTTAAAAGCGTTGGTGTTTCTTTTAGCCACAAGCAAAATGCGCGCGACTGCTCACGTGATCAAACGGCGGTTCGCGATTGGATGAAAGATCACGTGGTCAAGGCGGCGGTAATGAGTCGATTTGTGACGGGAAAGTGGGAAGAAGGGGAGGACGCACAAGCTCTACTGGATCAGGTTATCTGCTTAAAAAGTATTGTTTTTTTAACAGTTGAATAATAAAAGAGGTGCAAAAATTAAAAATAAGCTGTTGACATAAAATGAGATTTTACCTTCCTGGCTGTCTTACATTTGTGTCATAAATTTCAACACTACTGACCTCTATCTATGTCTCAAACGTTAGTTAACACCTCTGCGCAGGGTGTTGTGCAAGGTTCGTACAGTTTACGGCAACAAAAAACGCCTAATCATTTAGGGAAATTCTATTTATTCGAACGTCTTGGCCAATTTCACCAAACAAGTGCCGAAGTAAACAAAAAACATGCAGAAGTTTTTTTGAATATTTGATAATTTTTTTTTAGTCAACCATATTTGACCAGTACAAGGCAAAGCTGACAGGCCAATGCCATAATGGAGTTTTGTTACTATCTTATGTTGAAGGCACAGTATTTTGATTTAAAGTTACCAGCACAGTTGTAAGCCAACGATCACGGTATACGTTTGTTTACAGCCCTTATATGCTCGTAGCTGAAATGTAAACATTTGGTTTATTAATCTTTCTTTTCAGGATGAAGAATTATACGGGGACTTTGAAGATTTAGAAACTGGCGAAAAAAGCGTCGCCCAAGAAGACGAAGAAATTAAAGTGGACAATAGAAAAGAGGTTTGTGTTTTTTTGTAAAACCGGCATGTAGCCTCGTCATTCTGAAGGCGTCGGCAACGGCACCTATTTAAACGCAGTGTGATTTTGAACACAAAGTATATAAAATGTTAAGGACTTCGCGTGTCATGTTGGTTACGTCACTGCCTTCTTTCTTCGTTTAGTAGGCTAATGGCTTTAACGCGCACTTTGTACCTCATTGCTGCAGTTGACTGCACTTACCAATAGAGAACATAAAAACGTCAACTTGTTCAAAAAAAGTATTGGAACGTAAACTCGTAAATCACTTTTGTGGCCGGCTAAACATTTGTGGCCATTGGTTACAAAGTTTTCCACAATGTTTTTTCACTTATTTTGCGTTGTGAGTTATGGCATCATTTGTAACCGTTACAAATGGTGTTTAAGCCGACTGCAGAAATTTGAAAAAGATCCTTAACGTTCAGTGTACAGTGTTGCATTACCATTTGTGAAAAAGTGGAAAAAAGGTAAATACGTTTGCACTGTTGCAGACAAAACGAGAGAGGGAAGCAAGGCTGAAGGAAAAAAGGATGGAACGGAAACGAAAGATGAAAGAAGTGTTTGACCGAAATTATGACGTCGAAAAATCGTCGGGAAAAAATTCCAAAGTAAATCGGCTTTTTTTAAGGAGTGTAACTAAATGGTCTTCGAAGTCGTTTGAATAAAAGTCAGTATCTGGCCACATTATATTTAACATACTGCAACAAAGAGTAAGAAAAGATAACACCATATTTGACTTATACACACAGAACAAAAAGAATTTTTTTTAAATAGAAACTTGCATTTTTTCATGATTGATTTTACTTTCATACTATAGCAGATTAAAAATCTAAAATGAATTTATTTTCCTGTATTTACATTTCCCACAATGCATTGTGTGCTTCTTTTTTAGGAGGAGGTCTCGCTCTTTGACGATGTTAAAAGAGAGTTAGAGGAGCAAGCAAAGATGAACAGGGAGGAGTTTGAGGACATGGACGACGAGAGCAGAATCCAATACGAAGGATACAGGTTCGAATCCCGCGAAATCAAATATTACTCACAAACTAGTCTAGCATTCTGTTTCGGTTTCAATGTTTCAATAAAAATCAATGTATATGCATAGATTATGTTAAAAATATTATTAGTTTACGTGAAGAATTTGTTTACAGACCCGGACTTTACGTGCGCATCGAAATCCACGACATTCCTAGCACTTTTGTAACCCATTTTAACCCCAACTACCCCCTAATGCTCGGGGGGCTGCTTGCTGTCGAAAGTAACATGGGTTACATAAAGACGCGCATAAAACGTCATCGCTGGTACAAGAGAATCCTAAAGGTCAGTTGAAAATGATATCTTCCATTATTGTTGTTTGTTTTTTGCCACAAAACCGCCTATGTTCTTTGTAGTTTTTTTTTTCCTTTTTTTGGTTACTTTTTGGTGATTTTCTGTTTTTTTCGTTTTTGGCCTTTATATCAAATTGACTTTATTAATTGTTCATGAAGTTTTTTCCTGTTTTAATGCATCTGTTTTTCTTGTTTTACGCTTTTATTTTCTACCTTACCCTTTTTTTCTTCGTTTTTCTTTTCCTTTTTTCCTTTTCCCAAACCAATAGCGAAGTACTAGAAACAAAGCGAAAAGTCCTAAATTTTCAAACAGATTTACCTTTTTTACCTTTCCATCTCACAACCTTTTTCCCACAGTCACGAGACCCTCTCATAATTTCCATTGGATGGCGACGCTACCAGACCCTTCCTATGTATTTCATGGAGGATCACAACATGCGGCAACGGATGTTGAAATATACAACAGAACACATGCACTGCTGGGCCCACTTTTGGGGACCTATAACCCCCCAGGTTGACATTTTTGTCGTTTTGTATCAAATACCTTTTGTTTTCTTGTTTGTACATGGCGTAAATAATAATGTAATCAACTTAAACCATTTTTTCGCAGAAATCGAGCGACTCGTAAAGTAGAGATTGCAATATTTGACATTTAAGATTAAAACTTTTGAAAACTTTTATTTCATTCGTCAAAATGTAAAAAAGCCTATACTATCGATTCTTAAAACAAAAATACTATCCAATTGGATCATAAAAATGGTGAAAAGTTTTTTTTTTTCAATCAATTCTACTTTAAAAATTTGAGTTTTAAAAATTAACATACCAGTATCAACATTACAAGTAAAAGTGTATCCGTAAAATTTCATTTCGACCTTGCTCGTTCCTTCATGCAAAGGCACTTTGCTCGGTTTCCGTATCTTTATTTGCTATCAAAAAAACAAATTGATAAGCGTTTTGACCGAAATTAAAGAAATAAAAGTTGCTGTCCCGCAATCAAGTAACTCAACTGTAACTTTACTTTTCCCCCCAGGGTACGGGTTTTGTTGGCATTCAGTCAATAGCNTAAAAGTGTATCCGTAAAATTTCATTTCGACTTTGCTCGTTCCTTCATGCAAAGGCACTTTCTTCGGTTTCCGTGTCTTATTTGCTATCAAAAAACAAATTGATAAGCGTTTTGACCGAAATTAAAGAAATAAAAGTTTCTGTCCCGCAATCAAGTAACTCAACTGTAACTTTTTTCCCCAGGGTTCTGGTTTTGTTGGCATTCAGTCAATAGCTGGAAGCACACCCGACTTCCGCATCGCGGCGACTGGCACCATCCTTGAAGCAGACTGCAGCACTCAACTAGTGAAGAAACTTAAACTGGTCGGCTATCCGTATAAGATTCACAAGAACACATGCTATGTCAAGGTAAATTCGTCACTTACATATAAATACATGACCTTCAACGTACGTATTAGGTCAAGTTTTCACTTCCGGTATTTCAAGAACACAAAGCTTGCGTGAGGACTGATTATAAAAACGTATTTAATACGTTTTTCATATTCTCTTTGCAGTAAAAGATAATATCTGCATTGTGTATGTTTACTTTTGTGTAGGATATGTTCAATAGTGCTTTGGAAGTGGCGAAGTTCGAAGGAGCCGCAATCCGGACCGTCAGCGGTATTCGGGGCCAAGTAAAGAAGGCGGTCACCGGAACCAACAAAGAGGGCAATCAGGGCCCCGCTGGCGCATTCCGGGCCCTCTTCGATGACAAAGTGCGCAGCAGTGACATCATATTTTGCCGAACATGGTATCCGGTACCGGTAAGTAGAGAGCTTATGCAGAAACCTGTTAAAAGCGGATGGATCCGGTCGAAAAATCCACCACCCAGACTTTACATAGCTTGAGTATGTTCCTATTGAACTTCTTATGGTTCCCCTTTTCTGAAGTTTATAGATTGCGGCATAGTGGTGTGTCATTCCGTTTTCTTAGTTGTTGTCATAATCACGAACTCGTTCATTAAATCCAACTTTCAAAAACGATTTTGTGGTTTTTTTTAAACATATAAGAGACACGGTCTGGGAAAATGCACCATCTTTAACTTTGCATGTGTGACGTTTCTGTTTGCAGAAACAGTCATGTCATAAAATGCTTGGGTAACTATGGGACCCAATGATGAATAACTTAGACAATATAAAAATTTAAATAAAGTAATAGTGTATATGAAATGGCAATGTGGTGGAGGCAATCCTTCTAGTTTTTGTTTGTCAAGGTCCAACAAAACTACAGTGTACTTGTTACAAACTCTTCTCGTTTGGATCTAAATGTACAAATCTGTGTTCGTCGACTTTTATTTTTACACATGTTTTAAGTTCCATGATCCACTCCATATTGGGACGCTGTTGAAAAATAATGTTTTCATGGTTTTCTATTTCGAAACTGACTGGCATTTTTGTTTTACGACGACAGATACCGAAAGTCGAGATGACAGTTGACAATCTTCTGCTTCGAGAAAAGGATTCTTGGTGTGGAATGAAAACTGTTGGCCAACTTCGGTTTGAAAAGAAACTCAAACCTCCTGTACAGGAAGACTCGCTCTACAAAGTAGGTGCTCTTTCGCAAATGCCAAGTCCCTGAATCAGTGGTTCCTATCCGGGGAGGATCCCTCCATTCCTCCCCAGGGAGGAATTTTATAAGTTATAGGGAGGAATTTCCACGTTAAAGAGGAGTTGTTTATGACAAGCGTTATATTTCTGTTTAGGAAGAAATGATTCTACCTCTTTTAATGTTACTTGTATCACTACTTGTCTAGTCGGGGAGAAATGAAAAGTTCTACAATAACCGAACGGGGAAATACATCAAAAATGGTTAAAACCGCTGCCCTAAATGATAAACACATAAATTAATACTCATGGCATTCCGAATCACCGCTGCCTTTCAAGCTTTCCAATCCCAGATAGGCTGCTGTTTTGGTTCAAATCCTATACCCGGCTAGATTTTTTAGGTTTGTTGTACAGTGCTATTCTAGACCTTTCGTACAGCGAAAATACATTCACAGATTTTCCGGATTTTACCAACGTACCAACGTTTGCCCTTGTTTGATATTTTTTTGTTTTGTTTAAAACGTTCTGTAAGTCGCACAGAGAAAGTACACATGCAAAAAGAAATTCCAGCCTGTGAACGTTCAGTTGAGTATCACTGTACCGCAGTGCTCCGCAATCGCTGTACCGCATTGTTTCTGCAACAAACGTTTTGGCAAGCTTGAACAGTTGGACAATTCGCTCATCCAAAGTAAAATAGTTAGACTGCCCACTGTGCATTTATGATGTTTTTGGAATGTCATAGTGAAAATTTTTATCTTCGAAAGGCTGTGAAACGCAGCTTGACATGTGTCGCCGAGGCACTGCCGCACCGTAGAGTCTTCGAAACCCGACTAAACAATAAACTTTGTTTCTGCAGCCGGTCGAGCGCAAACCGGGTTACCACTTCCGGGGTCTCGTTGTTCCGGCTTCCCTCCAAAAAGAACTTCCCTTCACGTCGAAACCCAAGCTACAGCGCAAGAAGAAGGAAAGTAAAAAGGACAAACTGATGAAGACTGCTGTTGTACGAGAACCCAAAGACCGACAGGTTGGTGTGATGTGATCTACCGAAGGCAAAAACGTGGTCTTACTTTGATTGTTTGGCACGCAAACTGACTACATCAAGACGTTGAAGTTAAAATTTTGTATCTGACCGGAAAATTTGAAAGTTGGCCCTACCGTAGTGCTCTGTGACTTCACACCGACTCACTGATGACGTAATTTCAGCATTATGCCGCGTTATCTTTTGAGAGAGAATATTTGCCGTGACCTCCCGCCGTATTGTTGTATTTAACCTCGCTATTCCAAAAAAATAGTCTTTGGTGATGTTCACGTATCCCAAATGTCTGTTGACAAACCCGCGCACACGGCAACTCTTTTGACAATCAGCTTTGTTACTTTAAAAACATAGTTGGGAAATTTCGGACAAGTGTTTCTAAAATGAGAAAAGTATTGTTTTTTGAATGCCTGTGACCAAAAGCCGTTTAAAGGGGGGGGTTAAAGGCTTGCAAGTAGAAAAAGTATATTTCCTGTATTCTGTTGTAACTAATTTTTTTCATGCTTGTAGGTTGCAGCGCTGATGAACGCCATTCACACAATCCATAGAGACAGACGACTTCGCACCATCGAAGAGAAGAAAAAGAAAGTCGCCGAACACCACAAGAAAATGCGAAAACTGGAATTCGAAGAGAAATTCCGGCACAAGGAGGCCAAGAAAAAAATCTACAAAGCCATGTCAAAGGGCGACAAAAAGCGCAACAAAAGCTGACAAGAAGAAGTTGTTTAAAATTGTCCTGCAACCAATTGTAAGGCACCTTTTTGTGAACTTGCCTTCAACCTTCTGCGTTTTTGTGAATGAATTCCGTAAAAGTGGCGGAAGAATTTTTGGGTTATTGTGGGCATGAAGTAAACTACAAAACACCAAACTGTTGTATATCCTGCGTTAATAAGTAGTGTTTGTAGGGTGCACGTATAAAGTTAATTCCCTTTTGCGAGGGAGTTTTCAGCAGCTATGACGTACAGAAGGCTGGAAAACAGCCTCTTGCGGATTCTGGGCCTAAATGGCCATTAGATTTTCTTCACTTAACAACAGCGATTGTTGAAGACCCAAATTGCCACTCGCCGTGCTAGCCAGTAGATGATGATGAAAAACATCCGAAGTCCTAAACTTTAAAACAGTCAAAAGTTTTTTTAATGTATTTATTTTTAATTGCACTTTGGAAAACTATCTGAGCGCTAGAAATATTACGCCACGCCACAAGCTGTTTTTTTGATAAATGACATGTTTATTTCGGCAGCTATTACCGCGTTGAGTTGAGTTTATTTCGCTTGTTCCAAGAAATCGCAGCGACACATTGCACTAAAACAATCGCCAAGCCGGAAATAGCTGCGCAACGTGAATACGTTATGGAGCGCGAAAACGTATGGTTGATTAAAATAAATTACATGAACACTGTACTACCACACATCAAAGTTTCATTTGTGTAAAACAGTGCAACAAACATTAAATCCTATATTCGAAAATCATGATAAAAATGTGAATTTATTCCCTTATGTCTCCCTACTGTCGACACTGTAGCCACTACCAGTCGGTGCTTCAACGTTGAAACTGCTTGAAAATCCCGTAAATGGAGTAATTTTTCCTCCGACAGACTTGCTATCGCCGTGGTAAGCAATGCGAAAAGTTCCCTCCGCGTTGACGGGAATAGCCCATTCGATCGCCACATAACTTTCCACAGGACGGCTTGGTAGTTTTTGTGATGGGGAGTCACCACGTGGTTCATCGCGAAGTAGTCCGACTTTCTCCATTGTCTCAAGTATTCTTTAAGGAAAAAATACAATCACGTTTGTATCTTCTGAGTAATGCTAAAAAGCAGGCCTGCACGCTTTAAATCAGCAAAAAAGCCTCAACGGAAAAAACCTCCACAGGCCCTATTTCTACCGTAGTTGTAGAGATCATATTGTATGATCGTCCAAGCGTCAAATATTGAACCAAACGAAAAGTGAGATAACGCAGTATAGCGCACTTGTAAACGCCTTATCGTACCTAAATATAACTAACTGAGAAAGCCTACACCCCTTTGCCAAGCAAACCCTTACCCTTGTTTATCGACAGGGAATTGCCCACGTTCTTCCATGTCCAGTGCCTTGCGAATATCGAATCGTTTTCCGGTGACGTGTGCGATGACGTCAATTAGCGTGTCGAAAAGAGTGACGTCAGTAGGAGCTGTTGTATTTTTCTCCCACCAGGTGAACTTCGTTTCCCAGTCGGCATCGGTGAAAATTGTTTTCCATTCTGCCCCGATCTGTTGCTGTACCTCAAGGTATGTTGCTCCGAGCTTAAAAAGAGTACGCTGTTTGAACTGTGGTTTTGGTTTTGGTTGAAGTATTGTTTTAAAATATATTGAACTTTGGGCGCGACAGGAGAGCTTGCTGGTTAATTAGATGGAGACATTTGCTTTGTGACAGGAAATGTTTTTGTCTTTGCAGTAACCACGACTCCAGTGTACCTTTGACGAGTGAAAAATGGAAAATGATGCATGATTTTAGCTATGTCGGGTTAAATTTTGTCTAAAAATAAACTGTTTTTAATTTTGGGCCAAGATTGAAATCAAGGCTGCAGTTTATGATAACCTGCGAGTTCTATTTATTTTACACTGTCTTTGAACGCCAGCTCAAGAGAAACCTAATCAATATGAATTTAATCTTCATTTCAACAGAGCAGATTTCTTTACTGGTAGTATAAATGTGCTCATATAATACCACAATTTGCCCCACCTTCATATTATGTCGTGGATTAGCTCCGTAAAACGTTACCCGAGCAACGTCACCGGCCACGTACGTCGCGGTTACATCATCAATCACGTGACCAAAGTCCACCCCAGACGGCACTTCATCAATTGCAGGTGAAGGGGCGATGGTTGATTGGTTCTGGGGCAAATATTCTGGCCTAGGACCTGGGTCTATTGAACCTAAAGTTTGTTTTTTGATTAAAATAGTCTGCATTGTTTTTGCTTAATAAGTAAGCTGCATAGTTTTTTTTTTTGCATCAGACTTGGAAATCGCCTCTACATACTGGACTCTGTACCAGTTGAATATATAAGACATTCTGGACACCACTGCATGTACAGAATCTTTAAATAATATGGTAAAATGTCCGAGTAACATTATGTTTTGGTAATTTAATGGAAGATTTAGAAATAAGCAGGTTACCGCAGTTAACGACGTGTTGCAGTCGGGGCTTTGTACCGCAGCAAATGTTGTCAGTTGTTCACATACTCCGCAATCAATAAGTTAATAAGCTATCCTAAGCGATGTCATAGAAAGACTTTTAAATGAAAGCTAAAATAATCACAAACCCATCAATTACCATGGCGGTTAACGGTTGACGTTTTTGAAAGCATTTTTAAACAGTAAAAATTAAAATAATAAATATTCAGAAAGTTTAGCCAACCATATTTGAAAAGCTTAGAAAATAGTTTTACCAACGCTTCCACTTGCCAGAGCCCCCATCAGTTCTTCGTACTTCTGCAGGTATGCGCGGGTCGTGTGAGGTCCGAAGATAGTGGAAGCGGCCTCGTATCTTTGTGCCTCGTATTCTTCGTTGGTCGTCATGTAATGTGTGTATACGTTTGCTAAACCAGCGATTACCACCTAAACAAAGTTCCGCGATCGCAATCAAGCTACATGATTAAGATTTACGTTACTTTTCTACCTTGGTGTTATCACGCATTCCTTGCTCGATCGCCTTCTTCAATATAGTCTTACGTAGTCGTCTACCAGCCATGGTCGAAAATTCCCCGGGTACAGCAGCTATGACCAACTGACCAACCCTCAGCATCTGTACATCTACTATCTCAGGGTGCCAGGGCCTTGGAACGTCCATATCTGTAAAAGGAAAACATACACTTAACCTAGACCGTTAATTTTTTACATTTTCGGAGCTAAAATTTAAGTACATACTACCCTTCCTCAGCAAATCTCTTATATCATCATAAAGTTCAAGATCAGCGGTCGGCAACTGGTTCCCGTGACCCAAGACCACAATACTGATGTCATAAAAGCAACGCTCTAGTCTAGAGCAATCGTGTGTATGACATAAGTTCTGCAAACTCTTTGTGATCAAACAGAGTTTGTGCGTAAGTTAAGACGAGCCTTTGAGAGATCCAAATTATCTCCCCTTCGGAAAACTAAGACTTTACCTGACTCCAGACTAGCCACAACACCCGTACCACAATACAATAGTATTCAAAAAATTTGCAATAAAACACGTTGTTCCAAACGCAAACTTACATCCAGTTGGTAGAAGGACCGGTTTCGGACTGTGACATTGATAATATTCTTCGTTTGGTTGAACTGAGCACACCAAGCGTGAAATGACGTCCCGTACAGTGTCCCAGAAAGTTGTGCCATTGGTTGTACCTTGCGTAAACAAAGGAGGCCCGGCCCCGTCAGTACATCCAGCAGCAAAACTGCAAGAAAGTGAGAAAAAAATGACGTGGTGGTTTGGCACAAATACCACAAATTTTGCCTTGAGAGCCGAGCCTGGCTGGTTATTTGAAATTTTGTCACATAAGATGTAATAGTACCCATTATTTTCTTTCTGCTGTTTTTAGGTAACTCATTCATGCTGTTTTTAGGTAACTCATTCATGCTGTGAAAGATATTTTGCAAAATCGAACGCGACATAGTTTTTATTGCATCATAAAGTCTTGGACTTGGAATGTTTTGTATCAATCTTAAGTTTTTTTATTGTCCTTTTTCTGTTTGCTTTCGCCTCCCATTGTTATGTATCATGTGATTTACGCAAGTGATTTCTTTTAACCCGGATGTGTCGCATGTGGCGTTCTTTGATTGGCCAATCAATTTGTGTGCGAGAAAGCTCGTGTCGAATGAGAGGCCAGCCTTCCTGTCAGAATCGTGTTGATGAAATCGATTTTGTAGTATTGTTTGTGCGTTTTTCAGGACGTTGGTGTTAATCTGTGAGTTGCTTTGAGAGAAATTATTTGATTTGTGTTAACAAGACGCTCAAGAATCTCAAAAGAGAAACCAGTTCGTGGACACCTGGCTTTAGTGGTGAGCCCGATTTTTTTACAGGGTTCGAACCCGGGACGATTCCCAGGACGTATCCCGACCAGCTTTTGTCTGTATATGGGTCAAGCGCCTCAGCCCATTCGACCAAGCGGTCGAGCCGTTTTTGCAGGGTTCGGGCCGTTTCTGATTTAGGAAGATATATTTTGGGTGAATGATAGTATTAGGCGTAAGAGGTCGATTGGGATTACCATAGCCACCCAATGTTGTATTTGCTAAATCCTTAAAGCTGCTAAAATAGTTTCGTAACAAAAGTGCGCGGATAAGTTTTTACGTTCGCATATAACCAACTTCCAGAACTGTTGATGTTGACTGCGATTTTTTACACCGAAGTGTGTTCAGAAGACGAAGTCTGGTTATGCGACTGCGATCATTGTCATAAGCAAAGAAATGATTGAACTAAAGCGGAAAGTTCCAAACGTTGACTGGACTCTTGAAGTTTGAAGCACATTTTTAGCCTACCTGTATCCTAATCCAGCCTTGCATGTCGAAGCAGTGCTGCCGTCATCTAGCTTTACTGAAGTTTTTGTCATGTCGACATATTGGTGGACGAATCCAACAGATCCTGTAACTTCTTCGGTAGCACTACAATTACAAAAGCACAAGTTTGGTCTGCGTGCTTTGTAAAAATCAGGTTTGGAAATAGAGTTTCCACATTCGAGGTCTTTCGACGCAAAAACTCGAATTTATAACAAAAACTAAAAAGAATAAAAAGAAAGCGAAATGAAAATGTCTCAGATCTTCATTGAGGAGTTTGATTCTGATTAGGGTAAAGCATGAGTCAAATTAACGAAACGTCAAGGCCATTAGTTTTTAACATCAAAGAAAACGCTTGATCCCTGCTAAAAAAACATGCGGGCCTACATGATAAGCAATACGAAACTTTTGAAGCTGTGGCACTATCTATACGGCACTTTCCTGTTGGATATACCTGTTAAAAACATCCGTAGCAGTGGCCAACTGTCTTCTGGCAATAATATCGGTCGAATCAAACATGTCAATACCAGGTCCGAAGCCGACGCACAGCGTTGGATCTGGTCGCAAACGCCCACATGTTGATGTGTAAGGTTCACATTGCTCTCCTGTACGATTGAATAGAAACCAATATGTACACACAAACCTTTACCAAAAATAAGTAGCAAATACAAACTTTCAAAACGAAAGGCAACTACACACTTATAGAATACAAAATGGGTTCAAACTGCAAACTAACAGAAACTTGATTGGAAAATATAACAAGCTTATACTTGGCTATGATGGTTGATATGCAAGCGCGCAAGCCTTTAAAGTTAATTTAAAAGCGGCGCGATTCTTAAGGTCCGTGTAACCATCTTTACCCTTCTTTCTCACCCAGGAAGAAAATGCATGGAAGAAAATGCGTACGTGTGTACTCAAAATATTTGCAAAAAAGTTCATTCATCTCCGCAGTTAATTGTTATAACCCCTCTGTTTTGCTGGAATTAATAAATCTACCCCTAAAGATATCGTTGCTTTGTGCAAACCTATTTAATTATCTGTGGTATGTAGTTTAACATGCATGCCTTACCAGTGCCAACACATATCGGTCCGTTGGTTCGAGGACTGACGTCGCCAAGATTTGCTTGAGCAAAAACTCCAACAAATCTTTCCTGCGGATAAAGCCGAATAATAAATTAACGAACACGCGACCGTTTATCAAGAATATGTACACAGAAAAAGAAACGCCAGAAAAGTCATTAAGGGGTTAAACTTGTATCAAACAAAACAGATAGGCCTAATTGAGGTGCAAACGTATTTTTGAAACCTCTTCTAAACAAATTACTAATTACTTGTGTCACGAACCTTTCCTCCTATTGTTTCTCCTTCTTTTCTCATCTGCTTTTCGAAGAGTGTCGATGCTCTTCCCTTGTTATCGGAATTGATCAGCAGGTTACTGAAGTTCATACTTGTCAGGTGAACAGGGTACCACGACACCATGCCTAGCGGTTCACCTATTCAACAACATTTAAGAAACCAACCATGACAAGTCACCACATATGATGTAAAGTGGATGGTGAGCAAGTTTTTAAGGGCCTGGCGTCAGATAGTCTATATTTGTAGTAGAAAAGTCGCTGATATTGCCGCACTTTGACTATCCAGCAGAGCTGATGGCTTTCTTATGAAACCGCATCAAAAATGTGTAGTTTGAATTGCGGCGATACACTAAGCAATAATTTAGGTGAACCTCAGATTTTTTGTTATTTTTTAACGAGCAAGAAACAGCGGATATATTTTGTATGTCGGTTTGCAAAACAAGTTCCCAATGATTCCTACCAGATCACAACCTTACGAAATGTGCATTTACATTATTTTTTTAAATTCGTCTTGACGTCTAACTGTCAATCGTTTTTCATACTTTGTGGTGACTTTACGTTTGCGTCATCAATTATAATCATAAAAAACACAGTAGGCCTAACACAAACTAAATTAGCCCACCTTTAAGATCTTCCAGACGAAGAACCGTCATCTCCTGTTCAGTGTCTTTGGTGTAACTGTTTCGAACGAAAACATAAACCAACATAACAAAAACAGAAAAGGGTAAAAACACCTTCTACCAACCCAGCTCTCTCGCTTTCGGGGTTTCTGAGGTATGACGTGGGGCTTCGATTAACGTTTCCCTCCGTAACATTTCCGACTCCTATTTTTATGGTTCCAGGTTGAAGATTGGCATTCGCTGCAAATGATTTTAATGAAAATTTTACTGTATTTTTATAATACCTACTTTTCTCACGAATACCGTTAGATATCGCCTACCACATTTATATTTACACCCATGGGTTTACTTGGAAAACACTGATCACGATTTTTTAGGCAACGTGGGTATAACTGGAATAGGAAAACATATTGGGCAAGGATGCCGTATTTTTTTGCCCAATTAGGAAAACTGTTGCGGCAATTTGGACATATGGAATGTTCTAAAAATAATGGCCGCAAAAATTGGCATTTATACTCTGCGAGTTATTATCAGAAAAATATGAGAATTTTTATCAAAATTGTTATTTTATCACGGCTTTTTTTGCCCTCCGCCGCTGACAACGCGGAAATCAAAGGGGAAATCCACGCAGAAATTTCACTAATTGTGATAGTTGTGAAGTACTTAATTTGGGCACATTTGTTATTAGTTGTGTTGAAAATCCTTCTTTTAAACCTAATACTCCTAACTGTAAGCACAATTGTATGTTTCTCCGGTTTGCAGCAGAGCGGTTTATAATTTTTTGTTGCACTACAAGCGTATTCGCTCGCTGTGACGGAAATTTTCCGTGCAAATACCTACGTGTCGGTATGTCAATGCCACTTGAAAAAGTTACTCATAATACGTCACCAAACTATTCATGCGATTTTGTAGTCAAATGCGTGTTGGTCTACAAATATATTGGTCGGGCCGAACTATTTTTTTACTCTGGCAATAAACAGCATTGGGCGTACCTTGTTCTATGCTTTCCACTATTCCGTTGACAAACGCTTCGGTGGATTGTTCAATGTGGCCAAGTGATGTCACCTCAAAAAGAAGGTACTGGAAGAAACCAGCAGGACCAGAGTGTGTGTGGGAGCCAGACAGCACCACATTTTGCTCAGTAAACCTAAAGTAAACTCTTATTTAGTTGCTGTGACAGTTTTATTGCCTCAGCCGGAAAATATTTTCGTGGTCGTAGATGTTGGCTGTATGATTTGTCCGAGCAGGTCCAAAGTCCATGTTATGGCAAAAGGTTTGGTAAGTCAGTTTGGGTTAAACTGTAAGGTTGTTTTCCTGTTTGTATTTCGTTCATTTGACAAAGTTAAAAGATGAAGTTAGTTCCCGGAGTTACTGTCCGCTCTGTAGCTCGTCTTAGGCAACTGATATAAAGTTCATGTTAAATTAGAGGATACAACAACGTCCGCATGTGAGTCAACTGTTTGTCAGCAAACGTAAAATAACACATTGTTTAAACATTAACTAGAACACCCGGCAACGTCTATGAGTACCCCAACAACATTGACATACAAATAAGCTAAAAACGGTATGCAAACTCCTGGCAGGCTTTTTATTGACAAGAGAACTCAAATTCCTTGTTCATTCAAATAAACAATAAATTTCCATTTTCCATTTGCACTCAAACATCTTTTTTTTTTTTTTAAAAATTAGGCTACGTACAGGCAGTAGTTTAGCCGACGACACTTACATGTTTCCAGGTTTTTGTTTCAGCCTTTTTATCACCTCAAGCTTCATCAACTGTGACGTCATACCGGCGTCAAAGGCGACGAAAGCGACACGTGATTCGAGCTTGTTGTCAGCGATAACGTAGGCACGACTGTAGAGTCGTGTGTGAAGACCGTTGGCGACTTGCTCGGGGTGAGCGTATCCCATCTGCGCAGAATGTAAAAGTTTTTGGTACATTTGCAAGGTTTGCAAGTTTTTCTTGTTAAATCAGATTCGTATTTTTTAAGTAACCAAATCTTATTTGATAAAAGGATGTGACTTTCAGAAATCTGTTACGTGAAGGACAGTGCATTGCCAGAAATAGAGAGAAAATTCGTCAAAATGCTTTTTGTTATGGTTTTCCAAGTTCTTACAATCGTGATTTTGTGTTTGTTTCCCAGTTTATTAATTAAAGACAGTTTTACCCACTTTATTTCATATTTACACCGCACTAGGTGTACGATAAGCTTTCTTGTGAGTTGCGGAGCGGTCGTTTTTTTCGCAACTTCGAGTTAGCTTAGGTAATAAAACTTGCGAGAACTTGTTTGTAAATCGTACCATGTTGACTTGAACTATCGGACCGGTGACGTCAGTGCGAGCAGTTCCGATGTAATAAACGTTGTCTGGGTAGTCGGGCAGACCAGGGGTTGCTAAGAAAATTATAACAAAGTGGAATTTGGCCACTGATTAAACTTGTTTTGGTACAGTTGTTAAATTTTATAAATTTATCCTTTTGTGTTTAATAAGTTACACTACATTGTTTTTAAACAGAAGTCGACTGTATTGCAACCAAATAATAACTCAAATATTGTGTTACTAAGGAGAAATGTTTTGACAAAGTGAAATGCGTCTGGAAAAATCGCCTAAAAAGCTTTTCCAAATCTCATGCCACAAACGAAAGTTTGTCAATCAGAGCCATCGCAAACTAAACTGAAACACAATTTGAAGAATAATTTTACTTGATGCAAGCGTGCTGGTGGTTGCTGGGGTAGGAGACATCCCTTCCACACCCACAAAGTAGCCTACCAGAATGGCAGTAGTCACAGCAACCACTAAAGCTACCGCTCCTACTATAATGAGAAAGGTTTTGCTCCCCTGGTTCTTAGCAAAATCCTTCTCCGATTCCATCTCGCTGCCTTGACTCCCACAAGAGCTCACCTAGCAAAAATTACAGAGATCAAATAATAGTACCCGATAATGCCTTTTTGTAACCTCAGTTAAAAGCTGTTATACAAGTTATGGATTTGTGCTAATATCGTTTTTTCTTTACGAAGCATTTTTCTTTACGAATTAATGTAAAGTGGTTATGTGGTAACTTGCTGTTTCACTTTTATAGCCGTCACAATGTTCAAACGAAGCTTTAAGCCTGAGAGTACAAGTGATTTTTCGCCTCAAAATTACGAAAATATTAAATCTGACCACAGACTGTGAAAAAATGCACAATTTTCACATCAAACGGTGGGCACTGTTGAATAAATTGTTAAACAGTCGGCGACCCATCATACAGTAGTTCGGGTACCGCTGCTTTTTGAGTGCTGGCGATTCATTGGCAAGTGCTAGGTGCAGTTAATCACCGGCCAGTATTGCAAATAAGCTTTATATCATCACTCGCCGGTTACAAATTTGTGTGCCTTTGTCGGAACAAAGTTGTGTAACTTTGTCCCTTACAGCTTCCTCAACGCTTCATTGTCGCAACTCGCCTAGCAACAAATATAAGCGCAAAAACATAGTTTTTAACATAGTAGCTATAACATAGTAGCTATAGCGATTATGCTGTCTTGCCATATCACTTTAAACCTATAAGTTGTACTTACGTCCATTTTAACTGTTTCACTCATTCTTTTTGAAAAACACCACCTAATCAAGCAGAAATCTTGCTTTCAAATAATGAGATCTTGGCAGAAAGCAAAGAATCCTATTAAAAGTTGGCAAAAACAACGTTCGCACAACCAAAACCTTCTCAGGTTTGGTTCTACAAGTCACAAGGTTGTGAAATATTTGTTGAGATTTATGCTTTTAATAAGTCCAAAAGTCAAGTACANCTATTAGGTGTTATTTAGACCATTAAGTGAAACAAGTCTATATTTATTTTTTATGGCAATTTTTAATTTCATGGCATTTGTTGATATTTTTGAGGAGGCTTCAACTTATTGTCAAATGCTAACTGAAAACTTCTAGGTTTTGGGCAGAACAATACTTACAGATGTGGTATTACTGGCACTTTATTTGAGTTGAGATTTATGGAAGGCATTTAATTTTGAAAAACTTCTATTAAGATTACAGTAGGGAAATGCAAAAAGGAAAAAAGCAACACAGTGAAATTATTCTCCGTGGAAAAATACTGAAAAAGAAACAAACAAGAATTTTGTTGGGCACAGGAGTACAGAAAATCAACAAAAAATTCCTTGAACAACAGAACAGTGAGCTGGACTACAGACCAAGCTTCGTGTCATCAGAGATAGATACATTTCTCCGAAAAAATGTTAGGCAGTCCCAGCATCTGCATTATGCGAGTACAACGTAACGAAAACCTACAAACTTTTTAATCATTTACTTCATTGCATTAAATGTATTATGTGCACAGTGAGAATGCCCCAGTTTTTGTGGTGAATTTGATATACAACTGACACACCACTTTGACGGGCGATTTGGGACTGGAACCACACACATGCTGCTACTTCATACTTTGACAAATTCATCTTTCGTCATACTGCGCCTTAGCAATTTGTATGTTTGGCAACTGTTGCAACATCAGTGCTGGTTTTTCGCACGACTTTGTACGGCCTAATTTCCAAACGATCTTATACAATCATCTTGGCACAGGCGACTTAAAACATATAGAATATGCAAAACTGAAATTTGTCACCCATTTATAGCGTGCAAAGTCCTGCAAAAAAAACAGCCCAGGGTTTCGCAACAAAATGTTAACGAACTGCTCGAAAATCCGCAGACTAACATCAGATTTGCATCACAGAAATAACAGAAATTAAATCATGGAAAAACGAAATTGCAATCAATAGATCAAAAAGACTCTGCAGCGCCCTCAAGCTTGTACTTTAAACTGACTGGAGTAGCCGGTAAAGGGCGTAGGAGAGCTATCCCCAGTCTTGTGATCACCGAAATATGCAACGCGGTACGTTCCGCTCTGCTGACCTGCAGGAATGTACCACACGACCGTCACGTGACTTTCGACCGACGCAGGTTCCGCGTCCAAAGAGTTTCTCTTGAACTGGATGAGACCAGCGTCGACAGAATTTGACAGATGTCTGAAAATTCGATGTACAAGATAAAAGCCAATCACTTCGGTTTTATATGTGTTTAAAAGCAATATGTAGGAATAGTCACTCTTTGTACTTTACAGATTGCCTTTGTTTGGTGGTTTGTAAAAAACAGTCTATCTTCGAACCAGGGAGGAATGTTAGGATATAAGTACAGTGGTTTCCACCTTATAGTTAAGTTATTCCTGATAAACTTAGTACTTCTCTTTAGGAAACCGGTGGTTCCAAACCTCTTAATATTACATATTTCACTTCTTGTCTAAAAGTGTGGAGATGAAAAGTTCCAAAATAAGCAAAGGAGGAATGCGTCAAAAAAGTTTGAAACCACTGGTCTATCTCATCACAAAAATCTTATTCATCCTATAGGGGACTTTAAAAATTTTAACGATTAATCTAGGCAATTAAACCGTAGAAAAACATAGTTGGGCGTCGTCTGCACCCCGAACTTGGGCCTCCCGCCCCCTGACGTCAAACTTACTTTGACCCCGCCCGCCTAATGACGTCACGCAGAGTGGGAGTCAACTCTGACCCCTCCTGTTCGTAAAGTCGCATCGCCGCCTCGTAGTCGAAATTCACACCAGTAGTTCGACCGATGACGTCAAAAAGTGCCGTGATGACGTTGCGCTCAGTCTTCGGTGACGTCATCAGGGCGGCGTCCTTCCAAACGAACTTTGTTTCCCAATCTGTGTCGACCAGAATTGTTTTCCACGTACTGCCATTGACCAGTTGTTGTACAGCCAAATATGTGGAACCAATCTTCAGGAATAAAAACAAAGAAATATTTCATACTTGCAATTTGCAAAGTCGTATAGTAAGTTTCAGTAACAAACAAGAGTTACTGGTTTGTACTGGTCAGGCAAACACTAAATAAAATGATTGCATAAGAAAAAGTCACTCCAAGAAACAAACTTTCCGTTGAAATAAACCTTTTTTTAAAATTTTTTTACCTGAAATAAAATTTATTTACAAAAATGGCCCGCAAGCTTACGGTTTGGTTTTAAAAACGGAACCACACACATTGTGGCGATTTGCCCGCCTTTGCATGCCAATCCATGCAAGCGGACATCGATATAATACTAACCTTCATGTTATGTCGCGGGTTGGCACCATAAAACGTCACGGACACCATGTCATTCGGCGCGTACGTCGCATGTACGTCACTGACTACGTCACCAAAGGATTTTCCCGATGGTACTTTGTCGGGGCTCGGCGGGGGGAGAAACTCGACTTGTTTGTTAAGAATATTGGCCGGGGAAGGTCCGGGATCCACTTTTCCTGTGCAAGAAAATTTGAGAGGCCAGTTTAATATCAAGAGTTAATTTCGTGTCTTGGAAATGTGAAAAAAACATGTAAACACTCATAATACGAGACACAAAAGGCTTCGCAGTAAATGTACATTGCATCAGGTTATGTGTGCACGTTACAGTTCTGTGCTTTATAAAGGAATATGTTTGCGTTTTTGTATTAGAAAATTATAAAAAATATAAGGCATTCTAGGCAGGATTAAGTGATGGTTACGAAAAAACAATGAAGTTTACGGCAACTAATCGCGTATTTTTGCAACTTCTTCATACCTTTAAAACTAGGCATTTTGGGGGGGAAATATTGCCTTATGCCAATGTTCCGTTTTACCTTTTTACCCATTACAGCGTTACTAACAAGATTCTATGAAACACAATCATCAAAAATTTGTACATAATTGCTTCCTTGAAGTAGTGTAATTGAACTGAAGTTACCTCGTAATAACCCCTGACTGCATACAGTTACCTTGGGTTCCCTGAATCATGGCTTGTACCAGACTGGTATACTTCTGGTAATATGCAGTGAAGGTGTTTGGTCCGTAGATGGTTGAAGCGCCCTCATACCTCTGTGCCGTATATTCCTCGGGCGTTGTTATGTAATGTGTGTAGACGTTAGACAATCCAGCCAAAACCACCTAAAAGAAAAAAGTGCTAGGTAAGAGATTGGTTTGAATTGGACAAATTATCTGTGCCAGACTTTACTACCTCATCAGAAAACACGATAGGCTTATAACATCACTTAAAGAAATGTTACGTGAGAAATGTTGCAAGGTAGAGATACCTGGCATTCTAACTTTATCATCCAGAACCATGGCACAATTGCAAAATGCTCTGTTGCCAACCACTGAGACATGAATCACTTTCAGTTATTTTTTGGACGCAAACGTTTTCAATGGACCAATAGACAAATATACAAACTACAAATTTTTCCCTGTTAAAATCCAGAAGCATTAACAAGGCTGGTCACTGAAGCAGTATATCTGGCGAAATGGAACGCGTCGTCTATAGGTTGCCTTACTTTAGCATTGGGTAGGCCGTGTTGTGCTGCCTGCTTTTTTACAGCGTCCTTGATCCTTCTGCCGGCCATTGTTGTGAATTCGCCAGGAACAGCAATGATAATCAGTTGTCCAATCTTCAGCATCTGTACATCTATGATGGTTGGGTGCCATGCGTACGGCTTGTCCATGTCTTAAAACAAAGTTGCAGAACGTCAATTTGTGAGATCAATTTGAACAGAACGTGGAAAAGTGGCTCCAGATCAATTTAATTTGTCACTTAGTCTCAGGATAAAAGTAAACCGGGTATGTATTAGAATAGTTTATATTGATGGCAGTTCCAACTGAAATGGGCACGAAATCGAAAGATTATAAGTTAGCGCCCTGCTATATGTTCACTAAGCAAATTACAAATGGTATTAGGACTTTGTACAATCTTGTTCTTTTAACTTTACAAATGCCATGTATGCCTAAGATCGGTTTGTGTTACTGGGGCATTTTCTTATTAAGCCATTTACAAAAAATTTAAGTATGCATTTTACAATACTGATGTGAACACTTACATCCAGTTGGAAGCAGAACTGGTTTGGGGTGATGGCAGTCGTAATACTCGCTAGGTGGCGG
>QXVZ01007856.1:0-10476 GCA_008931825.1 Phallusia fumigata
ATTTTGATAGCAAATGTTTGTCTAATATCATAACTTATTTTTTGATGGAGTATTGTAATATTTCAATCTTAAAAGTTTAGCAAAACATAGAGTGAACTTAACTTGTTTTAAATATTGCATGGAAACCGCGCGCTCTCTTCAAATAAAATCGTTACGGCGTGTTATCATCTTGGAATCAATGGAACCTCAAACAAAACATTTCTGGCAGTTATACAGCTGAAAGACACTCAAACAAAAATGACATCAGATTCGGGTTTGGACAGTAAAATACAGTTTGTGCCACATTTTTTACATACATTGTGCAGTTTTTGAGGGTGCATAGAAAATAAAGTTCGGCAGTTTTTGCGAAATGTTTTTTACAAATACCAAAAATAGTTGAAGAAATAAATTTTTCAGGCACCAGCTTTGCGAAATATCATCTATGTTGACTTACAGTCGATCTTGCAAATATTGCTACATATTGCTAAAAAATGCTGAATCATACAAAACGTACTTTTTGTTGCAGGAACAGTTAAACTTGACCTCTTTTAAGAACCGAATTTTGGTTCTAGAAATGTGTTAAGAGGTAAATTTTTGCGGTTATCTAGGTAATTGATTCAAAACTGGTCGTATTTGAGCAGAAAACTCCTTGATTCAAAATTGAAAAACCATATTGTGCTGAACATGCGATTATCTAATTGCGGCTTTCAGCCAAACTATTTCGTTTCAAAGCAAGCCAATTTCCACCTATTTTCTTGTCTTTTATAAGCAACTAGTGTCCACCTCTTTTAGAATGCTTTCACATACACGTTTGTACACAAACGCGTCCCCCTTTAAACGCTTGCGTCGCACGCCGAACAAATCCGATGAGCTCGCGAACGACGATCTGGCCGCTAGATGGCACACTTCGAGCTCGAAGTCGAGCTTCACCTTACCGA
The DNA here is from genome assembly GCA_008931825.1 of Phallusia fumigata. Classification (NCBI taxonomy): domain Eukaryota; kingdom Metazoa; phylum Chordata; class Ascidiacea; order Phlebobranchia; family Ascidiidae; genus Phallusia; species Phallusia fumigata. The sequence goes on from QXVZ01007856.1 coordinate 918, forward strand.
AATCATCTCTGGTCTGACATCGCACGACGTACCTGCGAAAAATGCATTTTTTTTAAGAAACACTTTAAAAGGGGCAACTTGCCGGTAATTCAATAATCGAACGAAATTCCCGAACAATAAACTGCATCGAAAAGTTTGTATATTGTAACTCGTTGGTTGCTGCGGGAACACGTTATAAGTTTTTAAGCACCGAGCATCACTTCAATGTGCGGCAGAGCAGTGGGAATTAACAAAAGGTGATACTTGTCGACTCGAGACATTTACTGCCAGTTGTCAAATCGTTAACGCCAAAAACCGAAAGTTGTAAATCGAAACCTTTTTTGGAACAATAAACAAGCCATGTTGATTTTTTTCGACTAATAAACGCAAAAAATTAACAAAGAAACAAAACCAAACCGATTTTACTACGTATGATATTTGTGTACTAAAGATGTTTCTGTTTGTAAGACAAATTTGCCAAATACTGGACTCACCCATTTTCAGTATATTCCATGTGTTTCAGGGGAACGACCCGTTTGAGTTCGCCCAGAAGAGCAGTTGCGTCACATTTGCAGATGTTTGAAATATTGTAGGAGGCCTGTGCAACATAAATTTACGATAACATAGGAAGAAAATAACTGTATTATCATATTTTGAAGTTCCTTAATATCGGATAATAGAACTAAAAAACCAAACGTGTCATATTCTAATTATTAATTTTTTTTAAGTTTATTACAATTAAAATGGGTAAAAACAGGAGCTTTATTGAAAGTGTTTCGAAAATCTAACAATTATGCGACATAAAATGTTCCGGTAAAGCTGAATCGGCAATTTGATAAAATAGCAATAACCAAATTACCTTAACCTTCCTGGGACCAGCGTCTGAACCGAGTCTCTTGCGTCCAGGTGTGAGGATCATTTTCATCTTGTCGAGTCCACGTTCGAAACTTCCGAACATCCTATTCTTCCGTTGTTTGGTTGGAGTCAGAGGTTCGAAATGCGCAGTATGTAGAGAATCATCCACTGATTTGCATCTAAACGTATGTTAACCGTCTCGGGTGACCAAAACAAAATAAAATGAAGAAAACTTTGGCAGTTTTTAGCCAAGTCTCTGTACATTGAAATATGCAGAAAAGGATTTTGCTCATTAAAATCAAAAGCAAACATTAAAATCATAAATCTTAGCAAAGGGGTTTGGAGCGTTGAGCTGTTAACCATGTGACCCTAATGATGAATGATGTAAGTTCTTACTTTCGGTCGGGACTCAACGGATTGTTGGACTCAGGAAATGACGGTGTTTCCACATTCAAGGATTTGCGGTAGTCGTCTGTGAAGGAGGAAGTGATATTTAGAGTTTTTTAGTTTGCCCTGTAAACTACCGGGTTTCGCATATAGATTAATTTATTATTATTGTTTGTAACCTTATGGTAATTCTAAGCAACCAACATAGTAGACAGATATTATTGTTTTACAACTTCTGTCAGATTATAATATAAATTTGCTTTTTGTACTGTGACATTTTGACCCACTGTTCGAAAAGTGAAGTACTGTGTATGTTAAGAGTTACAAATAGCAGTAAAACTACGTTTTTTTCTTACCTGGACGCCACTTCGGAGGACTCATGCTTGAGACTGGAGGAGTTTTGGATCTTCGTGGCTTCCTCCTCTTCACAACAACATCAGATGAAGTTTTGCTGCCCGATGGCTCCTCTGTTCGAAAAGCGGTTCTACAGAAAAGCAATGTGCTGTTTAGAAATGCACAATGCGGATGTTTGAAATGCTAGACCTATATTCAGGTACTTTTCGTTGTTAGGTTTAAAAAAGTTAATGCTTGATGAATAAGATAAGAGCAAGGTTTTTTTTAACAAGGCATGGAATAAATAAGGAAAATCAGCAACATCATCCCAACCTGTTATGATACGTGAGTTTTTTTGGTTTGTGTCAATCAACTTGTACAACCTTCTAAAGTTGCATTTCCTTTTTTTGCTTAGTAGGTCGACAAAATGCGCTTATAAGCATCTGACGTGGTGCCTTGATGGAAACCAGGCGCCTTGCAACAGAACCCTTATACCTTACCTAGCTGGCTTGTTTAAATGCCTTTTGTAGCGATATCTGTAGTAGGTCGCCACGTGCTCATTCTAAAACGGTCGTAGCAAAACCAGTGTGCAGCACTTTTGTGGTAAGCTGCTATTGCAGGGCTCTGAGTCTTTGCAGATTTTTTTAGACAGTCTCGGCACAAACAATAAAATTTGTCGCAAAATTGACATTATACTTACTTCTTATTTGCAATTACTGAGGGTGTGGCAATCGCTGTAGCGACGTCTTGCAAACGCTTGGGGAGTTGAGGAGTGATAAAGTGATTTTCCTTTAAGCTGTCATCAACTGATTTTGTTCGTCTGAAAGTATGGAAAACTCAATGTCAAATTTTCAAACAAAGTTGAAAAATGGCATTTTAGGACAATTAAAAAAATATGGCTACTTAATGAACCTTGGTAGCATATTATAAACGGGGACGTTTATTTTTGCAAAGGTTGTTTGTTGTTTTATGATATTATTAAAGCTGAAAGCTAAGTTTTGTTTCAAATGTAACCTCAAAGCAAAGGGAAACCCCCCAAAAAATATGTGAAAATCTGAGTCAGAAACAGATTAAGAAGCCCTGTACAGCTCTACTAAAGCGGGTGTGGTTGCTAAACCTTCACGGAATTTAACATTATACACGTCAAGCATCGGAGGAAATCGAATCACAAACTACAAATAATAAATCACCAAGCAACCCGTAGTAATTTCGTTCTGATCAAACATACACGTCAAACGATTTCATCAGCATTTGTGAATCATATACCTTCTGCTGGACGAGGTTGGGAATTGCTCAACTTCCATCATTGGTGTTGGCTCGATCGCAGTTGGCCAAATGTCGTTGTCTAACGAACCTTCGTCACTGTCCCGTCGATAGTAACTTTTGCGCGTCATCGGCTCAGATGGTGGAGGCAAATAAAGCGACTGCGAAATTAAAAATCTGTTAAAAACATTGAAAAAATGATTCGGCTGAAAACCGAGTGTAAACCCGTTGGGGAGGAGGGAACAAAGGCGTTTTTGCAAAAGAAAAATCGCAAAGGGTCAGAAATAGCATTTAGGGTTAAAGGCTGGGCCTGTCGGAAAAAACCATCACCTTAGCAACATTGTCTCTGTTGTTGGTTGTCAACGGTTGTCGAGTTTTCTTCGGGCGGGGAGTTCGAGCTTTTCCAGCGTCAGCAATTCTGCCAAAACAATAAACCACGTTTAAATTGAACAGTTTTAATGCAGAAATTGAGTTGCAATAAATCATAAGCTTAACTCTAATAAGCCAAGAGTAATAAGTCAACAGGTGCTAATAAATACATGTGCTGTATGTCTACTATAACGGAGCGTTATCATAAACACATCCAGTCAAATTTCAACTATGTATGACCATTGAGGTTTACCAAATTTATATTTTCAACCTGTTTCAACAGTTCATCACTGACGTTGGTTAACAGGCGTAACTTTGGTGACCGGTAGAAATGCAAATGCCTAATGTCACGTGATTATTATAACGACACTTGCCTTGAAAACTAAAAATACTTTTTTCTCTGTTGGGTCAAAAGTTTCACGTTAAGAAAAACTAAAAAACTAAAGAGGGTTTTCTAACGAGCTTAAAAAGGTCAACAGTTGCTTAAATACTTTAAAATTCGCAAAAGGCTCCTTTTCAACTGCAACTCTTGTATGTAAACAAGCGCTGTATTCACAGACAGGATCCAGGGAGAGTAAATGAGCACTGCGTTTGCGCTGTAGTGACGGAAGTGCATACGCGCTTCGCATGGTGACGTCAAACATGACGTAACGTTAAATCGACAGTTTGCGTATGTTTTGTGTGTGACTAAGGCGCCAGAAATGATCATTCAATGCACTAGTTTCTGTGTTACTGAATAACATTACGATGTAGGCGTAATCTTTGGATTTACCAAGTTTTCTTACACAAGACAAGCGGTTTTAGACATATCAAAACCTGACATACATATATTCCTGTGACTGAAAATTATTTTTCACAAAAGTTTACTTCAAAAAATGCAATTCACTTTAAAAGTAAAGGAATTCTTTAAAAAGGTATCTTGCTGATTTGATCCATATTGGGTTTTCATTTACAAACAACCTCCGTTGTTACTAACCTTGTGGCTGGCACAACAGCTTGAGGCATGGTAGCGAGCGTCATCTGCAACCTGACAGCTCGGCCACTTTGTTTCTTTTTGAGCAGTAGAAAGTATGCAGCAGTGAGAAAATCATAGTTCCACTGAAAATAACTTTTTTCGTCAATGTAAACAGTTGATTTGATCATATACAATACAGTACCATACTTTAAACATCAAGCTTTAACAAAAAAACGCATAGAGCCCTGAACTACACACTGTGCTGTTAATTTTATGTTGGGACTTGGTTATTAGAAATGTGGCAGGTGGTGTGGTGGCTAACAATTGTGAACAACATGTTAACAATTCTTTACACTGTAAAATCTGCACATAAAACTAGTCTTTCAGTAGAGAAGCTTTAAAATTTGCATCAGGAATTTCATGTATTAGAAAAACTGTTTAAAATATATTTGATTATAATTAGTGAAATAATTACAGATTTTCCAGGAAAATTCAGACTACAGGCTATTTTAAACATCGCTCATTCATGCGCCTCTCAAGCCACGTTACCATTACAAGTAAGACTATGTCTATATTAGGCAATACAACTAGTGAATGAATGAGGGTATGTCACAAATCATGTAAAGCTGGGGTTAAAACAAGACGCAAATAAAAGCATTATCTCATAAAAAAGAAACTAATCTTATATGATCAATCCCTGATTGACAAGGAAAGCTGTGCAATATTTTTTCATTATATTTTCAAAGTATTTAGAACTTGGTAATTTATCTTTACATAATAAAAGCAACTTGGTGTTGTGAAAGGTCAGTGGACCGACAACACAACAACAGCACCTTAACATGTATAATTCAATGTATATATTCAAGTGTAATGTAAAACTAGAAGGGCGGCTTACCATGTATAGACATTCTACATTCACTATTACCCGATTTAAAAAGAGGATATATTCCGTACATTATTTTACATTGGGTCCTATAGTTGCCTGAGATTTTTATGACATTATTGTTTCTGCTGGCCGCAATCCATAGGTCCCCCTCACATGCAAAGTTGTACAATNAATGCTGGAAATGGTCCTCTCACCTCAAGAACCATAAAAATTTTCCGAGATGTCTCAACAACCTGATACAGGCGACAGATATGATGATGATGCAAATTTTTCATTGCTTGTATTTCCGTTTTTACTCTTGGTAAGTCAGCCTATAAGCATTGATTACAATGGTAATAATAAATTTATCAGTTGGTGCAAACCTCTACTACACACAAAATTGTTGGCATACAGAGCCATTAACACTTTTACAAAAATATGTGAGATGGCACACTGCAAAATGTTGTGTTTTTATATTAATTTATTTATTTTTTTTTTTTTAATTTATTATGTGAGTTAATATGAAAAACTCTTACCCCAAGTGCAACCTTGTCCATTATTTTAATAGCCACAGTTTCACCAGTTGGTAGATGGACTGCTCGCTTGACTTTGGCAAAACCACCTGATCCAATAGTTTCTTTCAGGCGATAGTGCGAGGCAATCGCACTATATTCTTCCACCACCATTGTGGATTGTAACTAACCTTCAGGCACTGCGCTACTTTCTCAGTTTATAAATTTTGCTTTGTCTGGTTGTAAACTGCAAAATGGGTACAAAGTATGTATGTCAAATTTAAATTATTATTGTGTATTAATAAATAAACCTAGGTAAATTGAACACAAGAAAACAATGGCATACAATTGCCAAAATCCACCACTGATAATCAGCAACTGTTGCTAACATATCTTTTTGTGTTTACTCACAGTATGTAGAGTTTTATTTTATGAGAAACGGGAAAAGAGTGAAATTATCCAACTTGTCTGAATCATGACGCCATATTAGGTCACTTTGACATTAATGATCTGTATTAATTAAAATGATGTATTAAACAAATAAAGAACACTGTATTTTCTGGGTTTGAAAATTTTACTATTTCCCTGTTTTTCTTGAAAAAATTGTTTTCCCTTGTTTAAATGCACATAATTTCTTTTTTCCGGCTTTTTCTGTCTTTCTGTTTTTGGTGTTGATTTCCTGCTTCTCACGCTTTTTCGTTTATCTGCTTTTAATGTAATCCGTAGTAGGCTTATCTTATGTAAGAGCTCCGGAATCAGAGCACCTCCAGCACCCATAAAATTGCCACACTCCTGGACTGCCCTATATGAATTGGCGACAAAAAGTGTGTTATACACACACTATCTACGTGAAGAGTAGAAAATAATTTTTAAGCGTCAGCCCTTTCGATGCTTAGAAACTGAAACACACAACACAACTGGACTGGATCAGTTCAGCTTTGAAAATCATTTCTTCAATAAAATGACGTCAAATTTGAAATTTCGCCCGTCACGCTTAACCGATCATGCGAAACGTTGCGTTTGCGAGGTTAATCTGGATTCGACTATTCAAGATTTTTTTCCTTATTCGGATGAAACTGTAGGTACAAATGATTTGTAATGTATTTCTTAACAGAGTGTTTTTAATCAGCGAGTTTTGCCTAATTCGGATAAAATGGTGCTCTTATTACATACCCTTATCCGCATTTTTTGCTTTATAGCAGTGTATTTGCTTTATAACGGTGTATATCTAAACCACGAGAAGAGCCTGCATAAATTCATATCTAAACCACGCTGCAATTACATGTTTATTCATAAAAACCGCTTCCGTTTTGATGCTTGCTTCATTGTGTGCTATCATTCCATTGTGTTTCTCTGCTGGTCTTTATGACTGCGCGTATGACATAGGGAGTAGAACCGGAATTGAACCTGAACCGCAAACCGGTTTGAGCAGTTTATTTCGTAAAACCTGAACCGAACCCGAACCGTAAATTTCATTTTCTTAAAAACCCGAACCGGAGCAAAACTCTTTATTTCGTTTGGCGTTGATCCTGAACCGGAACCAAACAAGTAAATATGAAGACTCATTTTTCTATGTAATCACCACCAAAAAAGTTTTCCGCGCCTTATAAAAAATGCCAGCATTTTAGCTTTCTGACAGAATGAAAACGATGCGAGATCCGAGCTTTATCAGTTGCCGACTGTCGTAATGGGTGTTCCGGCTACCAGTTAGCGTTGAAAGAGCATTTTCATGCCTAAAATTTGTCCTTTCTTCTCTCTTCAAAAGAGAGAACATGAAGGATACGTTTATCGAAAATGCACTTCTGCTGAAAATGAACCACGCGTTAACCAACTGCAGAAAAATCAAATATTGTTTCTTATTTATTTCAGACTTTTGCAGCGCATAAGTACGTCAGGTAAATTCAAGGAACTTGAACATTGGCTTTAGTTGAGGTTCAGTAAAACAGGAAGTAGCTAGAACAAAAATTAAACTAAAGGGGCATTTAAACCGGTTCAAAAACCGCAAATCGGTTCGGACCGGGTAATTTGCACGAACCGGAACAAAACCCGAGCCGGAAAATATTTTTTTCGTAAACCTGAACCGAACCCGAACCTCTAAAAACATTAAATACCGAACCCGAACCGAACCTAAACCCTTATAACAAACGGTTCGACTCCCTGTGGACACAACTGTTAATTGCCATGTTTGTCGTTTAAGGCTTTTTGGGTATTTAGAGCGAAAGGTTGCTACCATATTAATAAATTTGCTTTACTTTGTAAGAATTCTAGTATCATTGGGTCGCTAATGTGTTAAATGAAGGTGATTTTCCAATCAACCACTATTAGATTCTAGATAAGGTCGGGCTTAAAACAAACGTCTTTAAACCGAATGTTCGCCCAATCTCAGTGAATTCCATTCGAATCCAGATTAACCGAGGTTTACTGCATTATATTATAGAATACTAAAACCTTCAGTATTCCATAACAAATTAGACGTACCTTTGGCAACACATAGATTAAGCAATACGTGACAATAATCATATGCGCACACTCGAGTGTATATCGCTTTTCTACAACGAAAAATCACTGATCGTCCGTTATCGTGGAACTGGTCTTAGTCCAAATTAGTAAAGCCTTTTATTAAACTAATTGCTTTCATAGATCATGAAAACCTTTATATATCATAGTTTTAAATCTAAGGCGTAGTTTTTTTTGCACAAGTAAGATAATTAGGTCAATCGGTTTTATGCAATGAAGTTGCCACGTGCTGTGTGGTTGTACGCTGCTGCTTTAATGCAACATGCACAAAAGTTAAACTGCCTATTTGCATTGCTGAATGGTTTAATCCCAAATCCTGAAGGTGGGCCGCTATTTGCAGTTATACTACACTTAGTAATATGTGTTTTTCTGTGTACAGGATCTGTTATTGAAAAAAACATGTGACAGTTGCTAGAGCTCATTAAGAAGTGTTTGATGTGCAATATTGTTCTGTTTATGCTTTTGTTAAGATGTTGCAGAAAATCGAGAATGACCAGCTATCCAAACAAACGGCAAGATTATTGTTTGGCCCACAGGCAGAAATCGAGGGATGGACGAGGGGGACATGTCCTCTCTTGGTTGGGGGGCCTGTATTCATTTGCCCCCATTGTAGCTTAAATTTATCTCCCTTCTCTCCATAACAGCTTCAATGGTTTTCTTCACAACGTTGGTGACATTCCAACCACTATCAAGTGAGCATTTCATCGTCACGTTCCTCAATAATTTGCGCCTTAATTGCAGAACATCATCATCGAAATCGAACGTTTTACTTTCCGCGTGTGGCGCTAAAGAGTCACAAATGTTTTCGACCATTATAATCGGCGGGAGCCTCCTTTCTCGACCATTCATAACACTGTGGAAATGAGGCATAATGGTTAGGTCCCATTGCGTTTGGTAGCAACAAATAAAGTTTACCTAGTAATTGGCATCTTTCGAATGATTTTGTTGATGATGGGTTTGTTATTCTTCTTACAGCATGTCGGAACAAATGCCTTTTATAAAAGAAGCACACAGAAAATTAAAGTGCGTGTTGAAATCTGGGCAAATAGTTAAACAGGAACAATGCCGTTTCAGGCGGCAGTGTGGCGTCCTTTTGATGTTTGTTTTGTGTATGTGGTCGTTTTGTAGTTTTTTTTGTCTTTCTAATTTTGATCAATTTTACAAATTGCCGAACCTCGCCACTTTCTAAACTTTAGGTCTTAAACTGAAAATATAATGCCTATATTTCTTTTAAGATTATTAAATCTGCACCAGTCTTGTTTCGTTGTATTTATATTTCGCTCTTTTATAGAGTATACCTATCGATTAACCGTTTTAAAGTTACTGAAATTTTCTATGCCTAGTTATCAGGATTAATTATTCCTACTGCGTTTTTAGAACGAAAAGTTTAATTTTTGAAAGAACAATGATGCAACGAGCAGCTTTTATTTTTTAGCTTTAAACAATTTAAGCTTCACAAAGCAACAAACAAATGTGAACATAGGGTCAGAAACTAACCTCCAATATATCTTTCTTCATTTTTAA
>QXVZ01007861.1:0-17115 GCA_008931825.1 Phallusia fumigata
GGCCTGCGCTGGTTAAGTTAATCGCTCTTAGTGGGCCGAGTCAGGCTGAACGGTCGAAAGGAGATTAAAGCGGTTCGAGAGCTAAGCTGCATTCCGACACACACTGCTGTTGTGCACGTTAAAAATTTATTGGCTATTTAATGGCTCGGTTCTGTGTTCAATCACGACGCGAAAGGCAAAGTTGTAAAGTAGTTTGCTGCAACGCAATAAAGTCAATAGACTTTACGAGTTTGACGTTGGAAGTTGACTTGTTAGCAGTAGATCGTAGCAGTATAATGCAACGTTTTTGCATTGTTCAATCTGTGGCACAGGTCAGTCATGAGGTTAGACCGATTGAAGTCATATTGAAACTTTTGACACAAATTGCTTTGCATCGATTTTAAATCAATCACGCGCACAGTGCTCAACTTCCCAGAAAATATTTAGTGAGTGAATTCAGTCATCAGATTTGGATGCATAGAACATAGTTATAACGGAGCGCTGGCTGTGTAATACCCGAGATCCGTTTCGGCAGGGTTTGGATTTAACTTGTCTCGTTGAAGCTGAACCTTTGCCCTTGTGAGACGGTGAGTAGAAGTTGCCAGCAACCACTGATAGCATGGGTTGGTGTTTTGCAGGATAACGAGCCTCGAATGCCCGAAACCCGACCCGGTCTTGGTGACTCAGCGATGTAAGAGCGATTATCGCGAGTTGGAATTAAGCTTGCTAGGATGCACGACTTTGCACGCTTTTAACGGGGTTATTAACGAACTTAGTGCAGTCAACTGTTGCGAAAATAACTTCAGGTTGTTTAAAAGGCGAAAAACTCGTTTTCAACACAATGTTATCATTTAGGAACACAAGATACGAAATTGAAGAGCAGCTTAATTAAAAACATAACTGCCAGAGAACTTGTATAAAGTGGAAACATTTTATTGCAAACGTTTCGACAATCGCTGTTGTCATCATCAGTGTAATTCACTGGCAGTTATACTTTCAACTAACGTTCTTATTATTTAGTTTCATGAAACAATCTTATTCGGGCGAGCTCCTACAGAATTTCGCCGACCGTTGCCAACCATACACGCACTCAGACGTAGTGGAGCAGCTGAAAAGTGAATTCTACCCGGGCAGGCCGTGTTTGCCTCGCTGTGGTTGCGGAGATCGTTTACTTTTCGCTCAGCGTGGCTACAGGGCTTCGTTTCACGTTCCGGTTCACCTACCGTTGTATTCTGGCTGTGAAGAATCGGCGCGGGGGAAACGTACATATCTGTCTCTGCTGTTAACTATGCTACGATTTGAACTGAATATAAACACAACAAAAAACGATCTGTTGTAATAAACCGCACTTATCAAAAGACAATGGCATTACCTTACATGCGTGTAGTAGATTTGTGAAAAAAATCTTTGCTATACAATCAATGCTAGGAGTAAAACAAGCACATTTAGTGCCGGCGTTTGGTAACACCATCAACTACTGGATATTACCGCGACGAGGTGAGATCAGTGCAGAGCTCAATGTAGTACGAGGCATGTTGACCTTCCCGGCGCACTTGCGACTTTGCCCTGCGCTGCATCCGGCCGAGTTATCACATTTCTGTTTACCGCTGTTTAATATTGTCATGTCGATGCCGCAACGGGAAGTTGTGGGAGTTTTGTACCGACCCTTGTGGCTTGTTGGCAGATTTGCGATTGTGTAGGGCGGCTTGGTTGTTTTTTCGAAACCTTATGCCAGGTATCATAACTAGTGTTGAAGTGAGAGTGCCTACATTCCCTGCCATGCACTTAGCTTTTATCATTTAATTAAATTATCCCCTGAACATGCGAAGGTTGTCGGTTCGATTCCCATTGTTGCCTGGGGTCCTTTTTGCAATATTTGCCTCATGGGACAAGTGCAATAATGAATGTAAACAGCGGAAAGCTGCGGCATTTAAAGGAAATTAAACCTCTTTTGGGGCTGTTGTAAGGTTTAATACCAACTCTTTGTCGACTGAAGGTCAAGCAAGTAAAAAGAAACTTCTTTTTCCAACCAGTCCAACGGTATGTAATCATATATTTGCAGATGTGTAGTTTCGACTGAAACGACCCAATAGGCAAAAGCAGTTTGCACGTAACCTTTGCAATGTGGCGTTTACATAAACTTCTTGCGCTTTGTTGTCTCCTTGTCACCTTTACAACTCACCAAAGTCGATTAGCTACCGGGCAAGTGACCAGGAGTGCTGGAAACAACGACCAAGTGCGACAGCAAGCGGTCAACAACCAACATGAAGTAGCAAATACCGATGACGAATCCCATCAAGGTGCGTATTAAGGGCTGGCTCACGAAATATAGCAAAAGGGGGTCAAGTTTGGACCGCCTACAGGTTGGTGGTCCCTTGAAAAAAGCCAACGTCTCACGTCTGGAATTAACTCGTGGTCAGAAAAGAATATGGTGAATTGTTTTGTTCTGTTGGAAGATTGTCAACAACAAGCATGTATAGAAAAGTAGGGAACAAACTTAATTTTTTATCTGTACATTGAAATAAACTAATAAATAAAACAGGAACTCAAACATCTTCGATCCATGATGCAAGCAAGCCACTTTTAGTAGGATGGGGGCGTTTCCTCTGACCCAGGTCACGCCCCTAGCTGGCTGTGTGACATTTACCCAGGCTGTTGGTTTAGAAGTGTTACTGGACGTTTCTAGGTGCTACCTGTCATAAGAGAGTGATGAATTGCAATGTTGTGACTAGGCACAAATATAGGATGAAGTGTGCACTAACGTTTTGCTGAGTCATGGTCTATATTTGGTGGGAACTTTTCGGGGTTTTGATATTGAACCGTGATGTAATGAATAGGGCGGGGCCGCTTTACGCCTTGCAGACGAACCAAACCTACTCAGTGAGCAAGTGTGTAGTGTTGACAAAACGCATACCTTGCGCTGAGATGTTTGTTGGGCGTTTCTCAACGAGAGGGGATTACGTAAAACACACTTACACGTGTTTGAAAAAACTTCACATTAAATTAAAGTGAATTGGGTGACACTTGAGATTTTAAACTTTGGCCCCATAGTTCAATGGATGTTCGCTTGCGAAGAAGCCGACCTGTCACGCCCCCCAAACGAGTGTTGTGAAATATGCGCCACACGTAGCATATATACGCATTTGCTAAACCAAGGCATGATGTTTTGGGCTCAACAAACTAAACCTCCCACAAAAATCTGTACAAGATCATACACCATCGGCCTAACACCTTGCAACCCGAAATCCNGTACATATCTGTCTCTGCTGTTAACTATGCGACGATTTGAACTGAATATAAACACAACAAAAAAACGATCTGTTGTGATAAACCGCACTTATCAAAACACAGTGGCATTACCTTACATGCGTGTAGTAGATTTGTGAAAAAAATTCTTTACTCAACAATCCATGCTAGGAGTAAAACAACCACATTTAGTGTCAGCGTTTGGTAACACCATCAACTACAGGATATTACCGCGACGAGGTGAGATCAGTGCAGAGCTCAATGTAGTACGAGGCATGTTGACCTTACCAGCGCACTTGCGACTTTGCCCTGCGCTGCATCCGGCCGAGTTATCACATTTCTGTTTACCGCTGTTTAATATTGTCATGTCGATGCCGCAACGGGAAGTTGTGGGAGTTTTGTACCGACCCTTGTGGCTTGTTGGCAGATTTGCGATTGTGTAGGGCGGCTTGGTTGTTTTTCGAAACCTTCTGTCAGGTTTCATAACCAGTGTTGGAGTGGGAGTGCCTACATTCCCTGCCATGCACTTAGCTTTTACCATTTAATTAAATTATTTACTGAACATACGAAAGTTGTCGGTTCGATTCCCATCGTTGCCTGGGGTCTTTTTCGCAATATTTGGTTCAAGTGCAAAAATGAATGTAAACAGCGGAAAGCTGCGGCATTTAAAGGAAATTAAACCTCTTTTGGGACTGTTGTAAGGTTTAATACCAACTCTTTGTTGACTGTAGGTTAAGCAAGTAAAAAGAAACTTCTTTTTCCAACCAATCCAAAGGTATGTTATCATATATTTGCAGATGTGTGGTTTCGACTGAAACGACCCAATAGGCAAAATCAGTTTGCACGTAACCTTTGCAATGTGGCGTTTACATAAACTTCTTGCGCTTTGTTTTATCCTTGTGACCTTTACAACTCACCAAAGTCGATTAGCTACCGGGCAAGTGACCAGGAGTGCTGGAAACAACGACCAAGTGCGACAGCAAGCGGTCAACAACCAACTTGAAGTAGCAAATACCGATGACGAATCCCATCAAGGTGCGTATTAAGGGCTGGCTTACGAAATGTAGCAAAATGGGGTCAAGTTTGGACCACCTAAAGGTTGGTGGTATCTTGATAAAATGCCAACGTCTCACGCCTAGAATAAATTCGTGGTCAGAAAAGAATAGGATCAATTGTTTTGTTCTGTTGGAAGATTGTCACATCAATAACAAGCATGTATAGAAAAGTAGGGAACAAACTTAATTTTTTATCGGTACATTGAAATAAACTAATAAATAAAACAGGAACTCAAACATCTTTGATCCATGATGCAAGCAAGCCACTTTTAGCAGGATGGGGGCGTTTCCTCTGACCCAGGTCACGCCCCCAGCTGGCTGTGTGACATTTACCCAGGCTGTTGGTGTAGAAGTGTTACTGGACGTTTCTAGGTGCTACCTGTCATAAGAGAGTGATGAATTGCAATGTTGTGACTAGGCACAAATATAGGATGAAGTGTGCACTAACGTTTTGCTGAGTCATGGTCTATATTTGGTGGGAACTTTTCGGGGTTTTGATATTGAACCGTGATGTAATGAATAGGGCGGGGCCGCTTTACGCCTTGCAGACGAACCAAACCTACTCTGTGAGCAAGTGTGTAGTGTTGACAAAACGCATACCTTGCGCTGAGATGTTTGTTGGGCGTTTCTCAACGAGAGGGGATTACGTAAAACACACTTACACGTGTTTGAAAAAACTTCACATTAAATTAAAGTGAATTGGGTGACACTTGAGATTTTAAACTTTGGCCCCATAGTTCAATGGATGTTCGCTTGCGAAGAAGCCGACCTGTCACGCCCCCCAAACGAGTGTTGTGAAATATGCGCCACACGTAGCATATATACGCATTTGCTAAACCAAGGCATGATGTTTTGGGCTCAACAAACTAAACCTCCCACAAAAATCTGTACAAGATCATACACCATCGGCCTAACACCTTGCAACCCGAAATCCTGTTAAAAATCGATGCCAGCGTCACCAGAAAATCCGCAATATCGTCCCCGAAACAAACGAAGCCGATCTGGCAACAGTTTAAGGGCTTGGAGACACGGACCGATAAACGCGAAAACAAGGGTTGGATGGCGATAACCTTTATCTAAGGGCAGCCAACACGCGCTCGCAGCTTCATATCTCCGTTCCCCGTCTCAACGGAAAGGTTATGGCAGCAATAAGCGCTCTCCGCTCCAAAAATATCTCGCCATCTGCCTTGTAATCCATAGTTTCCTGGCCCCTATGGCATTTTCGAGTGCAGACGAGCTTTAAATTTGCACTCTATGGTTCAGCTAAGCAAATAAACGCTCCTGCGTTGAAAGCACACGCACCGTGCGATTTGTTGCCGACATAAAAGGAAAAGGTTTTGAAATCCTTATTTAAATTTCCAGTAGCTCCTCAACAACCCAAGATTTTCGCATGATCATGATCTTACTTCCCACATATCAAGTTTGCAATGGTTTAAAATGACAAGGCATATATTGGAGACCACTGTGAAAACTCCAAACATTTAACCGCATGATATTGCGTTTTTTCTACAAAGCTACATGGACGTTTGACCATTATTCTCAGGCAGAACGTCTCAACGTTGCACAGCTTTCTCCGGCTTGGTGAAATATTTAGGGTAATTGTGTCGCTATGATTTATTTCACCAAGCGAAATAAACTCAACTCAACTGTTTCAAAGTTTTTTTTCAAATTTGTTTTGCAGAAATCGTGCATCCGTCGATCTCGGTTCGAACCCCGCCACCGGTGAAATCGAAACGTGAGCAAGCTGCGAGGGTTGGCGAACCAGCTGTGTTGAACGCTCTCTCAGCACTGGAGGGAGAATCGGTGTTGATGCGAAGCAACATCCACACGAGGCGCCCTACAAGTTCGACCGATGAAAGATGCCAGTACACATTTTCGGTGCCAACTGGTCCTCAATGCAGTTCTGCACTGATCGAAGCGAAGGTGGCTGAACTCTATCACGCATTCAGCGGATTTGAGGCGAAGTTGGAAGGCCAACAAAACCGGTTAGAGGCTGCCGAGACATTCATACGGCGCGCAAATCGTGCTCTCAACACTGAAGGTCTCTTCTTTCCTTCAAGCGACTCCTCATCCGATGGTGACTCGATCACATCACGTGGGTTCCTGCAGCCGGACATTGCGGAGGAGGAGGAGGAGCTAGGAGCAGCCGACGCCCTCCTGGACTTCGCTCATCAGCTTAACTCGCAACTTCTGCGTCTCCAATCACGTGTTAAGGGCATTGAAGCGGAACGGTCGAAACTTTTCACCCAGAATCAAAATCTGACCGAATTCCTTCACAACACGACAGTGAAACTGGATGAGCTGAGCGTAGAGAACCGGCAACTGATGGAACAAGTTGAAAGAGGAACAAGCGATCTGACTCTCGCTCTCCATGACAACGACGGACTCCGGGAGATCCATCGGATGTTGGCATCCGATAAACAATCCCTGTCTGATGCGAAGGATCTTCTCTCTCAACGAGTCAGGTTCCTGAGTGAGGAGAACCGAGGGATTCGATCCACGATCCAAACGCAGAGAGATGAGATCGAGAGGCTGCTCACCGACAAGGACACGTGGGAGGTAGCGACTGGTTACACTTTATAAGATGTGTCTAAGGGTGAATAACTTGTTTATAAAAAGTTGAAGTTACTGATACTTCTTGGTCTGTCATATGGTTCTGCGGTGATTTTACTAATTTAAGGTTTTATCTTGGGTTTGGATGCTAAGCAGCAAAAAACTATCCTTCGCACAACTTGACAAATTCTACAAAATTTGTTTGTTTTGCAGAGTCGTCATAGCAACGCTACAAAGAAGATTCGCGAACTCGAACAGGCCTTGGCGGAACTTCGTCAAAACAATGGAAGCGGTAAGTTGCATGTGTCTGATAACATCGAAATACATCACACAACAGACAGGAAAATTATTCAACGATATTTCCGAGAAACGAAAATTAGTTTGTTCTGTAAAGTAACGAACTGAAATTACTGTTAATCCAGATAACAATACACCATTGTGAGTCTCGTTTATGACACTTCAATACGTCATATCGACGTCACGCGATGTTTCACTTTATTGCCGAAATCGGTTTTAGGGTAATTACAATCGGCGCCTGCCTTCCAGACGCAATAAATTGTGTCAAGGTCAAAGTTTTTCGGCTTTGAAGGTCGTTTGCGGTTGCGAAGTAATCAGATTGCATCGGTGATAACATGAGGGGACTCATGGGGGCCTTCAAATACACACACCTATGCGTAATGGTTAAGCAAATAGGCCAGGACGTGCTTAAGGGCCAGCAAAGTTGGGGTTGCTTGTTTGCTGTGGGAATGTGTCGCATGCGATGTGACCCAGTTACGGGAACTCACTCAACCTTTTAAGCTGCTGCTAACCTCAGTGTTTGGGTTGCCGAATTGGGTTTGAAGTTTTTCGTTGCAATAAAGATTAAGGAAAATTTAAGTTACTCAGGCTGCTCGCAAGTTTTGGTAATGAACATTTTTCACATAAGCTTGTGGGTATGATGAATCAAAGATTCGATTGTTTTTTTGGTGCTGCATTTTGACAAACGTTGATTGGTCAAAATTAAAATGGACAAACAAGTTTGCGTGCATGTTGATGTCCATATTGATATGTATTGAAGAGCGGATGATTAAAAAAGCATAGAACAAACTCCTTTTACCCAAAGGTGTCTTGGTCTTTAACAACAAGGAAAAACTTCAAAACATAGCTGAGCAAGCTCGTCGATGTGTCCACAAAAGGCGAATCGCTTCTGTCATTAGACTCGTTGTTGATACACGTAAGTTGGCAAACCAGGAGGTGAGCTGGCGAGTTCGGCCGTGCACAAACCCGGGGCCAGGCACGTATGGCAAATTTGGCTTCCTTACACACTTAGCGGAAGTTGAGATTATCAGCGTAATCTCGTGTCAATTTGCAAAATAACGGTGCCGACCCGAGCACACAACTCACGTAAGCAACCGTGTCGGCACCTTCAAAGGATCGAGTGTTCCACTTCGGGATGTAGTGAGTCAATAACCTCTGCAGGTCGATGGTAAATAGCGCGATTAGCGATGTAGCGTTTTATTGGAATATGAGCGATTCTACAACCATTGTCGCACATCGCGATCGCTGTTTGTTGAAGCGCCGTGCCGCGCGAACTTACCCACCTACTATCACCCGTGGCCACATTCGTCAGATACTTTGCTCCATGGAAATTTGGAATTATCTGTTGTTGTGTGAATATTTCGGCCTTTTTGCAGCAGTCAAAAAACGTAATACAGCATACTGGAGCGTTAGGCAGTGAAACTGAAACTTTTCAATTTCTAAGCAGCATGGCAAACTTTTGGTACGATAAGTCACGATAAGATTGCAAGTCAAAAATCGAGTCGCAAACTGGTGTCTTAAAAATTCGGGATGCGATTGCTCTTGATTTTATGAATCTAACCTGACAGCAATCTGAACGTTGCTCTGTAAAAGCAACAGCGCTGCTCCCATCCCCAGCGCTACACCACAAAACCGCATGTATATTAAACACCGCCAAACCACAATCTGTAAACTACACGACCGAAGAAGCCGAATAAAACCGTCCTGTGGTGAGGAACCGAAAGCACGCAGGCGCCACAGGGATAAATTAAAGGGAAACTGCACGAAGATGTTTCTTGTTGAGTTTCTTCTGATATTCTGATCAGGTTAAAGTTTCTTTCCCCTTTCCCACAGCGTGCGAAACGAATTTTGGTGAAAATTTTCGCAGGCAAAATAATAAATAGGGTAACGTAGACTTAAATACGGCAAGTTTAAAATCAGTAAAATTGAATTAGTTTAAAAAGAACATCGGCCAGGATCGTGTAATCCAATTCATCCAGATTCAGCTCTGTTTCACGAACGTTACATTTTTTTATCCGCTCCATTTCGGTGTCGGTCAAAATATTCGGTCCGGTTTTCCTTTAACCTGCGTCACAACTCGCTCAGGGTTTGCGTGCGATGGCTGAAGTATCTTGTGAAGCAGTGGCGCCAATTCGGCCAAACTCCCTATTGATTCAAGTTGCCTTTCGGTGGAGTTTGTCACAGAGGTCGGGCGCCACAGCTCAACTGCTTGTGTGTATAAGTGTGTCGGTCGGAGGCGCCTGTTCACGGGATGTCCCAATAAATCAATCGAAAAAATCGGGGGGATTTAAGTGTCTGAAATGGCGCGAAACGAGTAGGTGATTGTGTGACGTAGATGGAAGGGTGAATTGGGGCACACAACTTGTTTGGGAAACAAACTTACGTTTTTCGATATCGTGAAGGTTTTATTATTGTACGGGGTGCTTTGGGTACAAATGTTTCACTGCAACAAATTGCGTTGTTGCTGCATTGTGAAGGTTGTACTTCAACTAAATCAGCGGGACCGATAGACCAAGAAATATCGCTGTACCCTTCAAAGATAAAATAAAAATAAACTTTGTGTCACTTCATTCGCTACTTATTTGTTTGATTGTTCCATATATTGTCTGCAAACGAAACGACTCCCGAAAAATTACGATGCTTCCGACGTTGTGAGGTTGGGTTTAACTTGACGAACTTAATCACACTGATCGGGCAGTGACCAATAAATGTTGTAATGATCATTGTGTAACAAATGCCATTCTTCAACAACACTAAAAAATAACCTTGCCTTTAGTTCACAATTCACTGTTTTTAAAAGTCTTAAAGGAAAGATAGAAAATGATTTACACACAAGTACTGACTTGTATTTTCTTACTGAGATCTATGTTTGAGCGACCAAACTTTGCAAACAAGATCATGAGACTATTTTCTTATTCAGTAGCAACCGACAAGCGCCAAACTAGATGTGAGTGTTCACATGCTCATCCCATCAGCAACCAGGTCGCTTTCTAATCCGATATTGACAACTTGTACCCGAGGTTTCAGTTCACGAGGTTACGTCGGGTTTTCGTCAACCGCGATGGCTGAAGTCGAGCCGAAAATAACCACAAAAATCGTTCGAATACTTCAACGCGCGCGAGCTTTCGCTTGAGATTAGACACGCTTGAGTGGGGTTGCAACGTGTGCAATGGAGCGTAGCGCGGTGGCGAACTATTTTGAGCTTTGCAATGCGCGGCCAAAACAACTTCAAAACTGAATTTGTATCAATAAAAACAATTTTGAGACCAGAAACAGCAACGAAAATGGGCGACTTTTTACCACCAGAAGTTCACAGTGTTGTGGAATGATAAAATCGTCTCTTTACGTTTATTACGTGTGGCAGCGTTTCGTCCAAGATCAGTTATCTCCAAGGTTAGCAGTACGGCAGGCCACACAGCACAAATCATCGCAATGTACGGTACGCCGTTAGCATCGAGGTACGTTGCACACACAACTCAATAAGTACGATATCGTATTGATATTCTTGGTCATCTCAGCCTGTGCCGTTTTAAAACCACTTGTTAAGTTAGATGACAGAGCTACAAAAAGCACATTCGTTCATACTAAAATAATTGAAACCGTTTTTAATTTCAATGCGGTTTGTTTTCTAGCATCGAGCAAAGATATGTTTCGGTTCAACTTTGCCAAGCAATTCCACCTAGCCGCTTTGCACTTTTCGCTTTTACATCACCACATGCCAAACGACTTTATACAAACTTCTACTTGTGTTGGCAAGCCAGCAAGTAGTTTTAGTCTTTTACGTCATCAGTGTGATTTTTCGTTGGATTATCTGCTTTTTGTTGGTTTTAAGGCGGTTTAGAGTAGAAAACTCGGCTTCTCCTTCCACAATAGTGATTTAATCGGAGGTGAATCCATGTGAAGTGATGTTGTGATTGACTGGCTTACTCAAAGTGTTGTTAGGTCGGTTGCGTGGGATGTTTGAGTTTGAACTAATTGAGTCAACTTATGTGTGCAAAGAAAAAATGCAATGCTTTTTTAAAGGATTTAGTGCAAAACTATTGGCGACAAAAATTCTGGCAATCACACGGATGCATTAAATAATGCCAGTTGAGTTAAACTCTGTTGTTTGTTTCTATTGAAAACTAGGAATGTGATTTCACGCCGCCACGCAACATTCGAATTTACTCGCTTCAAATAATCCACAATTGAAAAGCAAGATAGTTGGAAAATTGATAAATTTTGGTGATATTACTTTGTAGCGCGCGAAAGCTGACCTGTCGCAACAGAAAGGAAAAAATTCGGAAGTGCAATTGAGGCAGGCAACGATTGAGAATAACACAACCAGGTGTTGTTCGCCAAGCGGGATAGAAAAAGGACAAAATCAGTCGTCACAAGCAAGGCTGTCGAAAACACGGCACTCACAACCCGCACTATCAATAATGTAAAACGACCAACCGCGCCCTGCCATCACTGCGACAGCGATAAAAATCACAACCCCGTCGCCATGTCAACCCGCCACGCGACGCCATATGGTCACATCGATTGACGCTAAAAGGTGTCCGTAATTTCCGCTGCTACCGACATCCTATTACCGTGCGGAAATGATGTTGATGTCAACAAAGCTACGACATAATGTTGTTTCTGTTTAAGCTGTTACGTTGTCATCTTTAGGCTTGGTGGTGGATGATGTAGCCAGGGTTGTCTGATCAAACTGCTTTCAACATTGGCCATGTGTTTGTACGTTGTTACTGTGTTTGTTACCCGGTTTGCCGTTTACAGAGATATCTTTAGTAAACCTTCTACCCTTTTGTAAAGGTCGCGGGTTGGGTGCCAACAGAATTAGACTGTTTCAGATGTTGTGTGTTTGTGCGTTGCTATGGCCAGATACTCGCGTTGCTAAGTGACGAGCGAGTCATCTCGTACTGCTGTGCAGACTAGAAGAAGAACGAATCTTAGTAAGGTCATGGCACCGTGTGGACAAGTTTCCTTACATTGTTCGGACCTGTACTGATGACGTGCATCAGTTACCGAAGAAATGATCTGAATGTTTCTTATGACAAACTTGTATCGTTTGAGTGTGATTCGAACCACCAACCCCGGTAATTTAAACAAGCATTTCCATCCAGCAAGGTATGGGCCAGAAAAATTGAGCCTTTGGTGGGATTCGAACCCACGAGAGGAGCCTAATGTGCAAAGCAAATTTCAAAAATCTAACAGACCGTTATGATTAAGAAAACATAACTTTAACGTCCACAAATGTGAACTATATAAGGCGAGTTTGGAAGCAACGGGCTTGCGAATGCTGGGAATGCGAAGATGTAGAACCGCTGCAAAGCTGAATCCAGCTTAAATCATAATTGACATGCCGACTTACCTTAAATACTTCAGATCACTTGCATGCAGAAAATAAATTGCGCCTAGCGGCAAAGTTAAACCACAGCAGTTGAAGAAGGCTGCTCTGCTGCATTTCAACGCGGATTTGTTGAGATTAAAGGGACGAAACCTGGTTTACCCCGACCAAAGGAGAAAATGTTCGCGGCAAAATGCTGCGTCTACTGCATTGTTTCATTGTAGGGCAACATTAAACTTGTATAGCAGTTTTAATTTTCCTTTTACCATAAACTACATGTTCATTGTTTTACGTTCATTGTTTGACCGTATATAAGTTGTAACTTCTGGGCGGAAATGTCGATAAAACATGCTGATATCGTTATTTGCGTGATCCAAATGATCAACTCGGTGTTTTGTGGACACCAAGAGGTTGTGGCGTGCAAAATAGTAAAACTGGTTACCACAAAACCTTTCAAGTTATAATCACTTCGACCTATTCCCCACAAGTTGTTAAATTTTAACACCCACATTTCTATTTACCCTACTTGTTGTGCGCAACAAATCAACAAATCAGGCCTTTTAGCTCAACACGTGATTGTTGACGTCACTAAGCACAAATAACACACGAAAAAGTCGATGTTGACGATTTGCATTCAGACCAAACGAGCATTAAAACCTTAAAACCACATAGACTTGCGAAAATTATTCGTATTTTTAGTGACATCCATAATCGTAAAAATGGTTGTAAAATATTGGTATTAACCTTTGCCGATTGTCGCCGCTTTGTGTGCGTTCGACACCCGTTAGGTGTGGCGATGCCAGGACGGCAGTGTGTTCCCATGTATGCACACCTGTGTGTGTGTGTGGGAACCCGCCTGTGGAAACACAGTGGAAATGCAAATACACGGAAGGACTGTGGGATTTGTGAGTGCAAGCCCGGCCACCACCAATTGTCGCTATCACCAAATTCGAACCGGGTTGAATAAGTTCTTCGTGTTGTGACAGGAAAATGACATGTTCCTTGCAGCGAAAATTGCACTTTGTGGTTTTTCAAATGGACCGACTTTTATATTTTATACCTCGATGACGCATAAGTCGTCTGGCTGACGTCATAATGCGTAACAAACTAGTTGCAAACATGACGAGGTGACGTCAATACGTTCCAATTCCCTGGTGGTTAATACGCAGTTAGGGTTAAAGGGACAAAATGGCTTAACACGCTATAAAGCGGTGCAATGAATTAGAATTCATAAAACCCCACCCCTCATATTCTATAAAGATCAAACGCAAAAATATTTCATTATAAGTAGAAAGAACTTTGCCGATATTCACACAGAACCCCACTAATAAAAAGCAACGTCTTCACAAGTATCACCGCATCGCGATGTGACGCATGTTGTAGTAAACCGCGGTTTAACTTGAACTCTCTCGGCACAATAACTACATTGGTCCTATTCCGATTGTGCAAAAACGATGGTTCTAAATCCACGCCATCGTTCCTATTTTTAATACTGTTTCTATGTTTTTAGCAAGCCCTTCGGCGCCACCTTGTGAGGATAGAGTGGAGGAGGAAGTGGAGGACAACCAGGATTACTCACGTGAGTAGAGAACTGACAGGCACACGTGTAGGCTGGAGACGCAGCAAATACGTGCGAGAATATAGAACATTGGTTTCGGTCAGTCAATGCTTGTCAAAAAGAAGATTTGGACGAGAATTCATTTGATAATTGATCGAGCAGGTACCACTTAAAAACTATAAGAAACGCTTTGGATTGCTCAAAATCCAGACATTACCACAACCAGAGGAACACCTAGCCGATTGAATTCAAGTAGAAAACGGAACAAATTTTGTCAGTTTGTTTAACCGATCAGTTGTAATTAGATTTAGATGGAAGAAAGAGATTGAAACACAAAGCAAAATGCTTAACTACAACTCTAAACGTTCCCCTGCACAAACCATCAGTAAAAGTTGGGTACACTCATCCAAGTAATTTGTCAAACGCGAAACAAACCCGAAAACCCTCATATCCTTGGCCAGGAAAACGTCATAAGGATCAGTCAATGACGAAACAAACCGAATCAGTTTCCCATAAATCTAATCTTCGGCACGCCAGGCCTCGTGTTTGTCTTGTGTAACTGCAAATTTGTTATCTTTTCCGAAATTAGACTAACCCAGTTTCAAACCATCCGAGTTTGAGAACAACTTCAACGGGTAACCGGTATTTTGAAGTTGATCTAACAAATGNAATCTTCGGCACGCCAGGCCTCGTGTTTGTCTTGTGTAACTGCAAATTTGTTATCTTTTCCGAAATTAGACTAACCCAGTTTCAAACCGTCTGAGTTTGAGAACAACTTCAACGGGTAACCGGTATTTTGAAGTTGATCTAACAAATGAGGTTCATCCATCAGCGAAACGGACAGACACGGTGTTATTTCAACTTGTGTGGTTTTGCTAATGAGTCGAGCTCCAAGTCAAACACAAATTGTTGTTGCTAGATTCAGGCTTTACATACCTTTCCATTGATTGATCGCGGACCTTCGTTGCTAGCATTTTGCCCTCGGCGCAAACTATAGGGGAAAGTTATGTTGTTGAAGACTCCCATGCTGAAATTGTTGTTCCTGCAAATGTAATAACACATTCTTACACATTATGTTTAGTTGGTTTACTGTTATGTAAGCGGGGTACACATAATTAAAATGGGACATATTACTTTGTAAAGTGGCTGAGATCTGTATTTTTATCGTCCCTTGCCCATTGCAAAGTGACTTTGGAATAAACGCAAGCAGTCCGTGTACTCGGTCGCCAGCTATCGAAACCATTCTTAACTTACAAAATCACAAACCACAAGATTACATTTCACTCATGCAAGTCAACCACACCACAATGGAAACTTGACCTAATACTTCATAAGCGTGTTAGGGTGTTGAGTTAGTAACGAGCGCTTCGCGTGCCGCCGAATTCTAGAACTCGCCCCTCCTCCCCCTCATCTACAAATATACCCACTTGACGAGTGATGTGACGTCACTGTAACGAGCCGAACAGAGCGCGGCTTTATACGTCATATTGGGGTTTGAAGCATGACAGATGTTCAAGTTTGTAATCGTGGCTGCACTTCATTAAATAAAAGTTTCCAAGTATTCATATTTCCAGAAACAAATTAAAATACAAATGACATTGTATCCGGACCACTGCAGTCACCACACATAAAGATCATGTTGCTTTTTTTATAAAGTGAGGTCAGCAGGGGTTAAAAAAATGTTTAAAGTATGTTACTTGTAATGTGTATCAGCAATAATGATACAGCAGTAATTCGTCGGCAACTTGTAAACGATTTATTTGGGACCATTCCACTTTGACGGTTTATAACATGTTATTGTTGCGTCAAGGCGTGTAATTATTTGTTTCGGAAAGAACAACCGAACGCGCAAAACAAGCGATCGACACGTGTTTTTGCTTGGCTTCAACATTTTCAGACGATGACTGGATTGAGACGACGTGCGATTGTTAAGTGGTTCAAGTTATAGCGTAAGGTAAACTTTGAGACATGCTATTATCACGTCAAGCTAAAAAAACGTTGGATGTTGTTGTAAACGTTCAGTGACTTTGAAACCAAAAGTTATGTTGGTTGGGATTTGGTTTAAACCAACAGAAACAAGTGCAACATACGACACAAGCATTCGGCAATAATAAGTTTGGTATGGTTCTCATCACACATACACTTAGGCCAAACACCTGTTTAAAGCGACATGCTTTATTTATCAAACGTTTCAGGAATAACTAATTCCATTATCAGTGATAAACAGAGGCTCTTTCAGTGATATGTTTGAATAATAAAGCATGTCGCTTTTAACTATCCGGCCCAGTATATTTTTAACCATGGTTTTGAACAGATCGTTTAGTGTTTCAATAATCAGCGTCAACTTTTCGAAAATCAGTTTCATATTTTCATCTATTTTAAGGTCCAAAACTGCGCCTTCAATTCCCCTTTGCGCTTTTACTACGATCAGGGAGGACTTTCGCACAAAAAATGCGAAGAATTCGAATTATGAGGGGAGCGTTGCCCAATAATTTGCCATAATGATGGGAGGTGACCTTGCAAACGAGCAAAGATCGGAATAAAATCGTCCCCCGGTCGAACTTGCACAAAACGAGGCTCGTTAAGTTATTAGGTGGCAATCTGCTGAATCAATGTGGCAACTATCACATCGGTTGAAGCTTATTTTCACTGCAGATAAGCGGAATAAGGTCACTTCGATTCCAGATAGTGTGAACATTAGCGTGCTTGGAATTTTTAACCGACATTAGCTGAACGTGACGTCCAATCGATTTGTGATATGTTCCGATTCAGGTAACCATCCCAAACACAATTGCGCCTTGTATTAAAGGGTTCAAGATAAAGAAGAGAAGGGGATTTCATGTCATTTTATGAGTAAATTTGGACAAGTCCGAGTTTTTATGAATGTTACAAACAGTAGCGTTGTAAAATCATTTTGCAGAGTATCCGTGCCTTTTGGTTTCCAACAACTTTAATCTTGTTACCGAGTTAATTTCAGAAATTTTAACTGTGCACTTACGCAGCTGTTGATTGTAGAAGTCTATGCGTTTGAGATAAAACAAGATGGTTCAGTGGGTAAAGGTTTCTGACATAACACGCAATTACCTCCGGTCTGG
>QXVZ01007873.1:0-18096 GCA_008931825.1 Phallusia fumigata
CAGTCGAAGGTGGGATTCTGGCCTGTTGGGTCTTGGATGGAAGTAATTTCGAACAATTTGCGCGGCTGTTTTTATCTTCTGAGTTGTTGGATACAAAAAAAACTAAATAAAACAATTGTTTAATGACAACAACAAACTTGATTGTATCACAGGCACGACCGCAGACGGAGATCGTCGGAACGCGACCGACATTATCGGCGCTCGAGGTCCCGCGAGCGCCAGCACCGATCGCGATCCAGGTCGAGAAGCCGCCACTCGAGGTCGCCAGAGCCAAGTCGTCGCAGCCGTTCAAGATCGCCAGGGTACCTTTTCTTACGAATAAAACCTGGGATGGGCTAAAAAACAGCAAGTGTTTTGTTTGGCCAAGCACCGAACATCATATTCGGACTCGGTCAAATGGAGGTGTTATGACGTCACCAAATGGAGGTGTACTTCGCGTATCACGAGATTAGTCCGCATTCTTTTTTTACAAACTGAAATATTACAGCTGTATTACTTTCGATAAAGTTGTTTTTTGCAAAATTGTNTTCCAAACCATCCAGCCGGGATACCAAGCACAAGTCTCCGGCCCGCGCTCACATAACAAAGACAACACGAAGAAGTAGGTCAAGGTCACGTTCGCGCAGATCAAGGTCACCGGACCGCCGCCGCAGATCGCGGTCAAGATCAAGGGAATACAGTCGAAGGTGGGATTCTGGCCTGTTGGGCTTTGGATGGAAGTAATTTCTAAAAATTCGCGCGGCTGCTATTATCTTCTGAGTTGTTGGATATAAGAAAAACTAAATAAAATAATTGTTTAATGAGAACAACAAACTTTGTTGTATCACAGGCACGATCGCAGACGGAGATCGTCGGAACGCGACCGACACTATCGGCGCTCGAGGTCCCGCGAGCGCCACCACCGATCGCGATCCAGGTCGAGAAGCCGCCACTCGAGGTCGCCAGAGCCAAGTCGTCGCAGCCGCTCAAGATCGCCAGGGTACCTTCTCTTACGAATAAAACCTGGGATGGGCTAAAAAAAGTGTTTTGTTTGGCCAAGCACCGAACATCATATTCGGACTCGGTCAAATGGAGGTGTTATGACGTCACCAATACTTCGCGTATCACGAGATTAGTCGGCATTCTTTTTTTACAAACTGAAATATTACAGCTGTATCACTTTCGATAAAGTTGTTTTTTGCAAAATTGTACCCTACAAAACCTTAAACTGCTAGGTTTGTGTAACTAATATATCAAAAGTATTTTTTGGTTTATTTGTCCTGTTTTATTCAGTCGCGAAAGGGCATATGCGAACGTTAAATCGACCACAACGGCTCAAACACCTACAAGTCAGACCAAAAAACTAACGCCACAGGAGCGTTTGAAGATCAAAATGCAACGAGCTCTTAAGAAACAAGTTAGTATTGTGTGGTTTGGTACTTTGAGAAGCACTTGTAGACGTGGTAACTTGCCCCCAAAGGTTGAGAACAATCTGTTTGAAGTATGTCATACTGACCGAAAAGCAGTTTTAATATCACACGCACTCCCAAAACTGTTTTATATTTTACGGGATACCGCAACACACGTTACTGACTGTACGCCTTGCGAGACTATAAATCACATTATTTGCGTAAAGGGCGCGTCGTGCGTGTCTAGGGGGGCGATGTGTGTCACGCAAAGGGCAATAAAAGTCTTCGTGTGTTACCACATTCAAGTTTGACGCTGCCCAGTTCAATAAACACACACCTACTATCTCTGTTCAATTGTAACGACATTTCCACTTTTACTGAGATCATTTAGTAGTGATACAGCCGTATTTACTCAGCAAATAAAAACTGTATTCCTTTAGTTGAGTAAAGGTGGTACAATTTTTTTCGTGTTTCTTTTATTTCTCGGAATAAAAAGCAGCTTTTCTAAACTTCTCTGGCCTACAAAGTCCCCAATAGGCCATGTGCTTTGACAGCCAACATCTGTCCACTAACAGTTGTAAGTAAAAAGAACAAGAAACGGCCTACACGACTGCAGCTCAAAAATAGCTGAAATTTAGTCCAGTTTTTAAACTTTGAAAAGTTTTTACACAAATTCTCCCATTTTTTTTAAAAATAATGTCATATCCTGTCATGTAGTTAAAAGCAGACCGGGTGGCGACAGCAGACAAACGAGCCAAGGCACACCAGGAGCAACAGGAACGCGAGGAAGAATTGCGGGAGATGACGCGAAAGATGCGTAAGAAGGAGGATGACAGGATGGAAATGTGAAAGAGCTTGGTTCTATATTTGTTTTTAATCTCCCTTTCCATGGTTCGACTGCCTGCACCCAGATATTTTGCACGGTTTATTACCGTGCAGTCACCTTTCAAGATTTCAAATCTAAAATGGCATTAAGCAATGTTTCAACCTGATTTGGGGCAATCTTAAACCTGACTAAAGAATTCCAAATGTGAACTAAGTATGCCCGAAAGACCGCTTAGCGTGTTGGTTTAATCATGGTAAGTTATTACATACAAACCACAATATGTTTCCAACGACTTGTTTGTTGTTAGTTGCGCACAGTAGATCTCGGAATAACACCATGGGCCATTCGAGTCTGTTGACTAACTACCGGTAACGACCGGGCGTGGCGTCAGAACTGTTGAACAGTTTGTCCTTATTCATGATTATCGAAGTCACACGTCACGTTTGACTAAAACTTGCCATCGTTAATAGGTGTAGATCTTTACCTGCTAGACACAAACCCTATCATGTATTATGACTTTCAATCAGGGCTCAAAAACAGCAAGCATTTGTATAGAATTTTCACAGTAATCTTTTGCAGGGACTCGCCAATACGAAGCTACCGAAGTGCCTACTACTAGCCATAAACCGCACCAGTCAAATTAACTTTGCTTCAAGTGGGACCAGATCTTCAGATAAGATGTTATTTAGTTGTAAGTCGTTAAACCGAAAGACGGACAATAAATGATCGTTTGTCGCAACGCCTTGTGTCTTTTATTCATCTTTCCCTTCTGCTCCATGACTATACACAGAAAAATCAGAGACAGATAAAGTTGTAATATCATGTTACAGACTGCCTGGATGGTTGAATAGGTGTAGTCCCGTTCCGCTGTCATGACTGCGAAACAAACGGTTGGCAACAAAAACAAACTTACACAACGCCTTTTGAAGCAAGACAGAACACGTGATACTTTTTGGCGGCTGTGTCCGCGGAAATTTAGTGCAGCTGAGGGGTTACAGGGCCAAATTGGCAGTCTTGATTTGCGAGGTTTGATGTTATAAAGCGTTCGTGACCGAAGGCACGCCCTGCACTATTGTTTGTCTAGCACCCCTGGCCCAGCGCAAAGCGAAAGAAGGTAAACTTATAGTAAATTCAGGCGGCGTGTCTGGCACGGCGATGATACCGGCACCGTCGCGCTTATCGTGATAGCAGTCACCAGCTAGGCAGTAACCGGCAGCAGCACAGGATGATGAACGAAAACGCTGTCAAAGCCTGTCTGTTTCTCTACCGCACCGCCGTATAGTTTATACCGTAGCAGTCGTGCATATTATTGCTGTTGAAACTGGTTCGGTAACGATAACTGACTGAAGCACCAGATTGATAGTTTAATTAGCCGACCGTGTTTGTACAAACCTATTCAGTAATCTGTACTATCATTTTTGCAGAACGAAGAACATATTTAGATAATAATGATGAGGTGAAAAATTTGCGGCTAATACTGTTGTGCTCCTAAAAAAACACAAACCATGGCCTCTAACAGAATTGGTTGCTGGTTTAGTCACAAGAAAAAGAAGAAAGTCAACGTGAAGCAGCTGGAATTACTGTTTCAGTAAGTTCTGTTGACTATTGGTTTGCAATATCTGTGTGCAAAATGATCTGTTACAATAAACTCTATATTAAATCCTACGTTATACATGCAAGCAGCAAAACAGTGTAAATGCATTTCCATTTGGTTCTGTTTTGAAATCTTTGCTTTCTGCTTATTCAAGAATATTTTGTTTTAGAGACTACAATGCATCGCTTAAAGAGGTATGTTAAACTTGTTAAATTGTTCATCTTGTTCATAAGCATTACTGGTAATAAAACTTTATGGTAAATTCTCTTAAATTTTGACAGATTGATTTGGACTCTGATTTGGAACAGCAAGGTCCATTTGATGCTATTGTTCATAAAGTAACTGATCTTATGATAGAAAGGTTAGATGGCAATGAAGTGGCAGCTCAGAAGATGAAAGATTTTGAGGTCAGCAACCATATCGATGCAATTACAAAATGTCAAAATCATCTAACACTGATCACTGAATGTTGCTCATTTAAAATCATAAATCACTTTTAGTAGTGAGTTTGATTTTCAGCAGCCCATTTGCATAATATTTAACGACTGCTTTAATTTGGTTGTAACACCCACTTATGATAACTTTTTACAGGCTTGGCTATAAATTTTACACATAAACATAAAAGGCTGTGCTATTTTAGAAATACTTGGCTAAACACCCAAATACAGTGGTTGTTGATCCTTTGTTGAGCTTGGAAAAACTGATCAGGAGATATGAAACATACAAACTTATCCAAGAAACCAATATATGTAGTCGTGGTAGGTTTAAGCAATAGCATAATGAAAATGTGGCAGTAATGTGTTAACCTACTATTTAAAATGTGTGCTTAGTTTAATTGTTCCCGCTGTTTACAGATAAGGTAATTCAAGTGCCCACTTTTACATTCATAAAGTCAAGAAATAGAGCTGTAATTTTGAAGCAAATGAAAGATGCTGATGTCCACTTTCCAATTGGTAAGTTTATCAACTTAGTCATTAATGCCATTCCTAGCATAAAAATGTTTAATGCCAACACTTTAAAAATGTTGGCATAAACATAAAGGGAAATGATTCTTGTTCTACTTTATATTAAAACTGTTAATAAACTACAATACATGCGTCACTCTATAGTAACATTGTGAATATATGCTATTTGCAGTTTGCAAAAAGAACATTGCCCATGGTGCAGAATCACATAAGGTAAGTTTACATTGCTTGAACAGAGCATGTTAACTCAAATGTGAACATATGTTTCTAGTCAATGTATACATGAAATTTGCTTTTAAGGTTGACATCATTTCCACATTCAGTAATTTCAGCATACAAATTATTGTTTATGATAAGGCTGCTGTTTATGCTGGCTGATAAGCTGACCTGAAAGAAGGCAAAATAATTATAATGGTAGAATATAAACGTTTGTTCTGTATTATCGGTAAACACTGAAACCGAATGACGCCAAAAAATTGAAGTAGTGTAATATACCTATTTGTCTAATTTCTAGATGATGGTTATCTTTAATGAAGAAGGTCTTGCTGATGTGGATCCTCCTTGTGTTGCGCAAACATTCATTGACCACAATGCATTGCTGTATAAGGTGCGGCCCACATACATATACTCTTTGTTAGGTGTGGTTGCTTGTTTACACAAAATTATTTACTTAGTTTTTAGAAAAGTGCCCAATAATGGCTTTTAATTTTTGTCAAATAAAAGACAAAAGTGGCATACTGATTTGGAATTTTGGAATTTTGTTATATATAGGTGTTCTTGTCATGTCGAGAATAATGGCTTTGTCTGTCATTGGCTATGATGTTGCAAATCACCTTTGTTGCAGAAATAACAGTAAAGTAGGCGCTGTTGAGGCCAATAAATGTATTTTTAAAATAGGAAATAATTTAAATATAAAGGAATAAGGTTTCCCATTATGGGGTAATAAGAAACAAATAAACTTTGGAACAAAACCATTTGCAAAATTTTAGTGAATATTTGGTGGTTTTATTTTGTGTATGGTGACTGAAGAAATTGTAAACAGCATATTCATAATGTTTGTGCTGAACCTATATACTGTATTATAATTCCGCTGCTCAGTGTATTTTTTTTGTTGCTTTAATTAGGTGCACAAGTTTTTTTGGTTGAAATCTTGCCACTTCAGTTTTTTGCTTTGGAAAACTCAACAGATCTAGGAGACCTTTTAAGCTCTAAATATTTACCATCTTTAAGACCAATATGGGTTTACATGCACTCACGATTACCAATTGTTTCTTTTGTTAAAACTTACTCACCAATTAATTTACAGTTTATCAACTTTGGTAACATTTTGCAGATTTATGTGATCGGTGACAAGTACCACATGGTGGAGCGGCCATCGCTGCGAAACTTCTCGAAGTCTGAGTGGACTACCCACAAAACCATTTTCTTCAATTCGCATAACATTTCCAGCGGCGACTCGCTGCGATCTGATTTGACCAAGGTGAGATTAGCTGTTCTCAAGTTAACACTTTAATAACATCTAACTGGGAAGCAACTGCAAGGAATAACAGCCATCTCGCTGTTGCTAATGTGCACTTGTGGTCTCTGTCTATCACGAGACCATAGCGTTGTGCTTCAAAACACTCATGCTTGTTGTGGTTGTCACCACTGAGCATTGAAAACACTTTAAAAATTGTCTAAAAATAGACTCGCACCAGTCGTATGTGGGCACCTGTCCGCCGCGCAGATACCAACACGTTTGTTTGGTATCAGATCGTGCTGTTGCTGTGTGTGGAATGTGACCTGCTGGGCCAAAGTAAATCGACAGCGTAACAGATCGACTTTCTCCCTTTCTTGTGTTAGGTGGAAGCAACCGACGGCGATGCAATGCCTATCGACACTGTGATCGTGCAGACTCTCACAAAACAGCTGTACCAGGAGATTAAAATGACCCTATACGGCGTGGACATTATCGTGTGCCCCAAGACCAACAAGCACTATGTCATCGATGTCAACGTTTTCCCTGGTGAGAAATTGAGTTTTTTTGGAGACATTGAAGTTCGCAGTATTAAGGAAGACCTTGCGAGTTTGCTAATAAACATACGTTGTGAGCACTGGTGGATGGGTCAGGTTTGGTTATTGCGACGAACTGTTTTCCAGCGAGTGATCGCTGTTTGTTTCTTTCTCCCATCGGTGGAAGGAACGAACCTTTTTGATTTTCGCGGTCGGGCTGTGCGCTGTACGTCTGTTCGGTTAAACATTTTCTATTGTCCTTTTTTGGTTCGGATTTTAAAGAATAACATTTTTGCTGAAAATCCGTAGCCTAGTGGTTCCCAACCGTGTAGGAATTTCCATCTCATAGTAACGTTATTCATGACAGGTGTAGTATTTTTTGAGGTAAACAAGTGGTTCCAAGCTTTTCAACATTACTTTTTGCCACTTCTTGTCTAGTAGGGGAGGAATGAAAAGTTCTAAAATAAGCAAAGGGGGAATGGATCAGAGAAGGCTGGGCACCACACCACGTGCCCCTTGTTACGTAGACAGCTAAAACGAATTTTTCGCAAATCTTATGCAGTCAGTAGGCAAAAATATATAACTTTAAAGGAAAGAAATGCCCAACCGTTTTTAACGTGCCAAATGTGTTGATTGGCGTTTTATGTCGATTGTAGTCAGTTTCATGTTTTGGGTGTTGCTCAACTTGTGACATTTATTCCCAAATGTTTTGGTGACGTAAAAACACTACAAAGAGGACAAACATAATACAGTATATACAAGTTTTCCTGATGTTTTTACTTTTTTGTACTTAACGGTCCACTAGCAATTTTTTGATGGTTTGCGGACCACCTAAATTTAACTAACAAACATTTTCCGAAACAAGACTTACATCATAAAGATACTCGTCGTTGTTGTAAATAACCCTAGGCTTAAGCCTTTCTTTGCAATAGTATACCCGCAACATCTTTTTACCTGAACTTTAAACGTTGGAATTGTCCGCTTAATTCCCTGAGTTAAATTTTCCGCCTATCTGTTATCACACATGTGAAACCATATTAACATTCCGTTTTATTACCAAGCTGCTAATACAACAGGTTACGATGGCGTGGACGACTTTCTGAGCACATTGGTCGACTGTGTAATGACCCAGATCAAGCAGTTCAATGTGGCTGACAGAGATATTTGCTGCGACTTGAAGATGGCGGCCAAGGCGAATCAGGTCGAAAACGGCCAAAGCGAGAGGAAAGTTTTAAACGGTATCCATCCTGAAATGAAAGTCAACGGCCACTGCAATGGATTAACAAAAACGTCTTGACCAACCAGGTTGTTTGGTTTTAATCGCTGATTAACGTTTATTTTATCGGCGTTTTTTACTTTGTTTTCGCCTTTGGATTTACCATTTCGGACATCACGGGTACTTGTCGGGTTTTGCCTGTTTTAACCCACGATGGATCGAAGATTGTAAGTTACCTTTATGTCAAGTGGTGCGCAGCGCAGATGTTTGTAGCACTGTAAGCTGATGCCACCTATTATTCGGAATAGTGCACTTACGTACGTGTTTTGTGGCATGCCTTAATGAATGAAACTAAGTTTCGATTTTCAACAGTAGAAAACAATAAAAATGATTTGATTCCTATTCCAAAACCATTAGGTCGTTTTTTTTCCTGTTGAGCATGAAGTTGCGATTACAAATAGACAAAGTGGCAGTAGTTACAGGTATAAAACTTTCTTATTTGTTGATAAATTTATTGGAAAGTGTCAACAGAAAACTCTTTTTAACATGCCTTATTAGCCTTTTCCATAACCGTTTAGTCACAGTTCTCAAAGTGGGGTCTGTGGTCCCCGAAGCATCTTTAGTCAATGACATTAAGCTTAACTATTAATATATTACGGATGTAGGTTTTATGTGATTGCGCCCATTATGGCACCACCATGCAATGCTGCTTTGTCAACAGGATTGCGGCAGACACAAAGCATTGCTGGTGTGATGTTGATCTGAGTTAAATTTCTAGCAGACTGTGAGTCATTAAAAAACTGCAGGGGACATTAAAGAAAACAATTTTTAAAAGTTTGAGAACCACTGATTTAGTCAAATTGTCGAGAGAAATAAATGTGTGGAATTTTAAAACTAAATAGCCCAGTGTTTAAAAATTTCTCTTCAGGAGATGGGTACCAAAAAAACGTGAGACTCGCTGTCTGATGAACTACTATAGAACTACAAACATATAAGCATTTTTTTGGCAGCAAACTATGAAAATCTTTGCATAAACCTGATTTCTTGTGAAAGAAATAAAACTGGAAATTTTTATACACAGAAATACTATTTATTAGGAAATAAAACAAAAAGGTGAAATACAATCATGTTTTTGATTTCTTTACATTAAAACCTTTTGGTACAGCACCGCGTTCGAGGGGTTTTTGTTGTGACTTGTCAGGTTTCCAACCGATCATAAACAAAAGTTGAAAGGTAGCTGGAACACTTTTTGGAGATTGGTTGCCATACATTGCTGAAAACACGTAAAACTTTATTTAACACTTATGTAATAAACAACACATGAGAAAAAGGGTGCCTGTTGACAGATAATGAACCAGGAATAATAGTTTGTTAGTTATTGAAAATTTGCCCAAAGTTTATTAACACACCTTGGTAAATTGATGCTGCTGCTATAAGTGTATCTCTGTGCAGCATTTTGCGATGAACTATTGCACTGTTTTCTGCCATTCCTTGCAGGTCTTCCATCAATTCAAAAATGCTTGGATAGTTGACAATAAGCTGATCAAAGTCCTACACATACAACACATTTACTGTTTAAGCACGTTGGGGTCTTAAATGCCATATGATACATAGAACAAAAAAATTATCCCAACAAGTTATTTCAGCAGGTAAAAACGAGGAATTAACACAAACGGATACTTACAAGAGTTACAAGATTGAAACCTGCACCCCACAGAAGGTTTGCAAGCTGATGTCCTTGTATCATAGGTGACACATGGGGTGCCATTCCCTAAAATCAAAAACTGTTAGCATTGCATCATTTTTTAAATTTGCTATGAACACCTACACTCTCTCGCTCTGTTTCTGCCAACTGCAAGGAGCATCGTAGTTCATACAGGGTGTCGGCCCCACACATCACACCAATGAAACACCCATCTTCCTTCAAAACCCTAAGGATCTGCAAAAGCACATGGTAAATAAACCATAGATCTTGTGATAATAAATCTTTCCTACCTCCTTGAAACAACCAGGTAAATCGTTGACCCAGTGCATGCTGTACAAAATATAAAAATGCACATTAAAAAATAAAAAAAGCATCACCATTTTAGGAACCAAGACTTAATGAAATAAAATGTTTAAATTTTACCTCATACTGCTCAGGACTAAATCAAATGTGTTGTCTCGGTAGGGAAGCATCTCTTCATCAAATGTGACAGAGTCACAAGGCAATTGGGAAGGAAAAGGATGCAACAAACATTCTTCACAAATATCGCCCTGGACAATGAAATCTATGCCATCCTGAAATAATTACAGAGTTACACTGTAAAAAATTGGTGTAAAATAATAACAATCATATAACGTTCACCTGTTTTGTAAGTGTCCTAGAAAGAAAACCTCTGTTAGAACTCAAGTCCAAAACAGCTGGAAAAGATCTTTTAACATCTCCTACCCGATCACATATCATATCTGCAGCCTGTTTACAAATGCAAAACTTAGATTAAATTGAAACTAAAACACTGTGAGATATTGTTTATACCTCATTCTTTATGTAATCGAAAACATGGACATTAGGAGAGGAAACTGCTCTTTTCTTTTGAAGGATTTTCGTCTTGCGACTAAAAACGGCTCGGTCAGTAATATTATTTGCAAAGGAACGAAAAATGTTTGTGGGTCTACATCCATGTCTTGTTAGACATTTTGCAACAGAGTGCCACGTCATATGCACGTCGCTATAATACCATGCGTTTCTGATGACGTTAACGTGGTTTACTTGGTAAGTATATTAAACGGTTCAAAGTAGTGAACATATGGTTTGAAAACAACAACAGTATTGCAGTTCACAAACGGTGATTAGCCATGCGTAGCGAAATTGCATGCTTCAGTGAGTTTTCACGCCTTGCTGCATTAAGACTAATTAAAACATATTTCAAAACGGTTTTATATTTAGTGCTCTGGTACAAAACCTTTGTGCTTAAATTTTTCAACTTTGTTGACAGGTATTACAATGCAAAGATGTTGAACAGCAAACCGAAATTCGTCACACAATTTGACGAAACGGGTGCGCATGCGCAGTAAGACGAAACGTAAACCATGGAGAAATGTGTTTCTTGAGGCATGATACTTTGCAGTAAAACTGATATTTATTATGTTTAAAAACAGTTTCGCTACAATAATAATGATAGTATGTGTAGCTACAGGGTTAAGTGTAGCTTTTGATAACTCACAAATTTTGAAAATTCCTTAAAGCAGTCATTGTTTGCAGAGTTAGCGCAACATTATTGGCATGTTAAAAGCGCAGGTTTTCACAGCCCTCCGTATTTCACCGATAGACAACGCAAGCGTTAAAACCCGCTAACTATGAATCCAGATGAATACGAACACATTCGCAAGTATTTGAAGAATAACGAAGTGCCGTCACAACTACATGGATCTCATGCGCGTTTCGGCTTTAAAAGAAAATGCAAAAGCTACATGTTGGATGAAGGTTAGCTACATCATGTAACAAATTTTGTAATTGCCTGTCCGTAAATGTTTTTGCTTGTCCGTAACTGTTTATATGCGGCACGCGAATAATTGTAGGTATTGTGCTTGTGGNTGCCTGTCCGTAAATGTTTTTGCTTGTCCGTAACTGTTTATATGCGGCACGCGAATAATTGTAGGTATTGTGCTTGTGGCAAGTGGCTAGGTGCTTTGTTTGGCTTACGCCAGTTGTTTTGTTTCAGACTGTTTGCTTTAAAAACACCTGATGTGAATATTGGAAATTTGAAATTAAAATTAACTAGTAGAAACAGACTCGTTCTAAACAAGATTATCCATGTTGATAACCTCTATTTTAAAATATTCTTTGTTCTGTATTAAGCTATCTTGGCAAAATTGATGGAAAAATAATCCTGAGCAAAACTTTTCTTAGGTGTAAGACCTGCACTAACCAAAAATATCAGTGTTCAAAAAATGATCTTGTATTAGATTAAAAATGTATGTATTTTCCTTTTAGAAACCGACATTGTGTACTACATTTCAAGAAACAAGGATGGATCGATTAAGAGGAAAGCAAAGTGTGTGATTGCCAATGAGGATGCCAGGGCCGCATTTCTTGAAGTGCATAAGCCTGAAATACACAGTCATCCAGGATTGAATAGATCACTTCAGGCACTCTCACAAAGGTTCTTCTGGCCACGCATGACATATGATGTGACTGACTGGGTAAACTACGTTAGGTTTTAAAAAATATTGCGAGACCGTAATGTTGGTTTTGTGATTAGATCCGCTCATGTGCTGTTTGCAAACATTCTAAGGAAGTCGACAAGTCTAAACAATGGAAGCTAAAACAGCTAAAGGTACATACAAACTGGTGTATTGGATATTAGTTGATATCCCAATGCCCAATGCACTAGGTGACAAAAAACATCCAAGTTGTTTCAAAATGTTCAAAACACAAAAGTTAATCACAACTTCACTTATCTTTATTCAATGATAGATTAGCGAACCATGGGAGATCTTGACTATGGACATAATTGGTCCAGTAAGTGAAACTACCGAGGGTTACAAGTTCATATTTACTGCAACGGATTTCTACAGCAAATGGGTCGAGGCTTTCCCAATATGCAATAAGTTTCCAGCAGAAGTTGCTGCTTGCTTGAAGTTGATTTTTTACCGGCATGGTGCATGTAAAAGCATTCTGTCTGATGAGTGCACTGAGTTTATTCATGAGGTATATATTCTGCTACATTAAGTTTTGTGTGCTTTCTAAAATTGTTTTCACTCTTTTTTTTACTCTTGGCTTGTCCACCCACTTTTGGCATAATTGTTTGCTGAATTTGGATGAAACTTTCAAATGGATGGATTTAACCCTACATTGCCTGCAATTGACTTGCTAGCACTTAGTGGTTTGTAGATTGGGCAATAGTTTGTTATAATTACTTGTTCTTCATTAAATCAAACTAATTTTAGAAAATTTATTAAATATATCTGCTACTGTTCTGTACACTACTCATATTCATGGTAACCTACCACTAATCTAACTTGACATGTGTGGGGGCCTGTGTGTTGCTGCCTGCAGAAATAATCATGTCAGTAAAGCTGTGGTATCTATGGGACCCAATATGTTTAATGTACTAAATCTATATCCTTTTTTAATTAGCTAACAGACAGTGTATGTAATATGGAATGTCAACGAGGTGAAAGCCACTCTTCTAGTTGCTTTTGCTTTTACACCAGGTTAATGAAGAGTTGCACAAACAGCTTGGTGTGGAGTATAATGTGAAGGCTGTATATCACCCAAATGTAAAAACTATTGATTTAAAGGCATCTGAGGAGCTACACAAGTAAGTATAACAATCGTTAGATTTGTTGCAATTTACATAACAACTGCATACTTGTTTTTGAAGGGTTTTCTTGGATTTGGTAGAGGATCATTCCTTTGACTGGCCTCATTATATTGATGGGTTGCTGTTTACGATGAGGACCAAGAAAAACCCTGTCACCAAATTTACCCCATTCTATTTGTTACACAAGAGAGAAGCGAGGATGCCACCCATCCCTGCTTGTGACCCTGCAGCAACTATCAATAGTGTAAGTGTTTAAATCAGAATTAATTACTGTAAATACAGTTGGTTAAAAAAAATTGGCCCTGTGATTAGTGACTGTTGTATTGTTACACTCCTGGCTTACTACAATTAAAAACAGGTTTTCTTTAAGGTTGAAACTTACTTTGAATTTAAACTATAATTATTGGTGAATATATTGTAATGTGCGATGAAAGGGAATGTTGTACATGAAAGATCATTTTAGGGGGCTTGTGTGTGCGCAATGGGACTGTGGAAAACGCAACCAGTTTGGAAATTCCAGTTTGAAAGTTTTTACAGATAATAGACTAGTTCTGAAATTAGTTACAGTCTATCAATAAGTAACTGTTGGATTCTCTTTCTTTTTGTTTGCAAAGATATGTTAAACCAGCCAACATTGTTGGCACAAAGTGCAACACATTTTTTAATCAAAGATTTTTTCTGGCTTATCAGGACTTTGACCTGTCACAAATCCTGCAGCCAACATATGACAGTTCAATA
The DNA here is from genome assembly GCA_008931825.1 of Phallusia fumigata. Classification (NCBI taxonomy): domain Eukaryota; kingdom Metazoa; phylum Chordata; class Ascidiacea; order Phlebobranchia; family Ascidiidae; genus Phallusia; species Phallusia fumigata. Next base: position 14,029 of record QXVZ01007873.1, read on the forward strand.
ACGAAAGACCACGTGAACGAGTCGCGCTGTCACCAGAAAGTTGTTCAGAACGTCAAGCAAGAGCAAACCGCGCAGCTGTTTNCTTTTTGTTTGCAAAGATATGTTAAACCAGCCAACATTGTTGGCACAAAGTGCAACACATTTTTTAATCAAAGATTTTTTCTGGCTTATCAGGACTTTGACCTGTCACAAATCCTGCAGCCAACATATGACAGTTCAATAACGAAAGACCACGTGAACGAGTCGCGCTGTCACCAGAAAGTTGTTCAGAACGTCAAGCAAGAGCAAACCGCGCAGCTGTTTGAAAACGCGCGCAACTCCGGAAAAGAGGCTGAACCAGATTTTGTGGTTGGCGAAAAAGTCTTGCTATCAAATCAACGCAAACGTTACCTGGATGACACGTCACAGGACCTCAGCTACGCAGGTCCCTACGTCATTGCAGACATCCAACCCAATAAAATTCGACTGCTGTCCTTGAATGACTTGACACAAACGAAGTTGTTGCAATCGGTAGATAGGCTTACTCGCTTTAGAGAGTCGTTTAAGTTGTCCCTGTTTGAATCTTAACTGACAAGTATACGTGACTTCTGCTCGATTTATTGTAACCATCCCGTTTGTCCCGTATTTTACCAAGCCTAAATTTCGGTGATGGCATAAAATGCTTCTTTTAATCGTGTTTTGTTTTAGTTTGCGACATGGCTACTGATGTGTAGACAAGTTGGCTACAAATTTACTTAGTCATTATATGTTCCATCATTGTGTTCGATTCTTTTTGTGTCATTTTGTTTTATTGGTGTTTCGTTGTATTGTCAGCGGTTTGTGTCACAAAACACATCGGTCGTAACACTAACTACATAAAACATGCTATGCAAAGCAGGCAACCAGTTTAAATGCACTCGGGTCAGAAATTGGTAACCTTTCCGCGGATCAAAACCAATTCAGCAAGCCGCGAATCGAAACCAATCCAGCAAGATCTCAACTGGTGGTACTATTTTTGAAACATTATGGTAAATCATAGCTTTTTCATCATTAGGCAATTTGCGAAGGGGCTGCGGGCCAGATGATTTTGCTTAGCGGTTGTCAACCAAGAGCGTAGCTAGCCCAAAATTTTGGGGGGCCAAGTAACCAAACCTAATGTACATTTTTGCAGGAGGAGCCTATTTCAATGTACAATTTCGAAATTTGGGAGGGGCCATGGCCCCTTTCGCCCCCCTTTGGCTACGCACCTGTTGTCAACCCAGGACTATAGCCTACATTCAACAAAGAGCGTTACTCCAAACAAACTAATAACTACAATGATGGCTCCATACGACTTCGTTGGATCAAGTTGTATCGCACGATTTTTTCGCGCTTGGCAAGTAGAAAGCGGTAGAGGATTCGATATCACCTTATCAAGGGCGCTTTTCCTGGATAATTACACCCTTTTGGCACGGTTAAAAGTTGCAGCGAAAATTGATTAACGTTGAGCTTTGCGGTGAGCAGCACCAAAAAGCAAAACTTAACCTTGCTAATCATTGATGGATAAAGTGCTTATATTGCTTGGACCAGAATTTTCAGAAATTGACTTCTGTATGTCCAGTGTCACCACAAAATATAAACGTTAATTTTTTTTTTTTTTTAAAGTAGTAGGGTTATTCATTGTCTTGTTTGCAACAAAACAAAGATGTCTGAAACAAAAATTGAGAATTGTTACAAAAACTTTCTGCAATTATCGAACCGTTTTTTGCAAACTGAATATTGCATGACTTTGCAGCTTTTTCCAGTGAGCTGCGGTCGCTATTTACACTGCGAAGTTGAACAATTGGAAACGGGGTGGCGCCATTTCAATGCTCAAGAAAAAATGCTTGCAGCAGCTCAAAGGGTGCCAAGCCCAATTGCACCATTGTTTTGTTTGGCATGGCAGCGAACAGGTTGCAGATTCGCAGAAGATTGGTGCAACCGTTTGGTGTGGCAGTACTCAAAGAGATTAGTTGGTGTATATTTAATTAAACCTTGTATCAACAGAGCATTTTTTGTTAGGTTTTAAGTAAAGCATACGTTACGTTCAAAATGTTGGCAACAAAAAGTTTTGTTTTTTTGATTCTGGTCGTTTATGTGAGTGCTAAATGTGATCTATCCCCAAAGTTCTGGTGTACATCACATGCTGTTGCTGAAGAGTGTGAGGTTTTGGATGCTTGCAGTAATTGGTGGGGAGTTCAAAGCTCTGCCAGTTCCAGCCCTGTTGCTATTTCCCTGTACTTTGAATCACTTTGTCCAGGATGTCGAGAATTCATCACCACAATGTTGTATCCAACTTGGAAGACTTTCAAATCGACTGGAATCATGAAGGCTGACATGACCCCCTATGGAAATGCTCATGAAGAAAAGTTGCCATCTGGAATGTGGAACTTTACATGCCAACATGGAGCTAAAGAGTGTACTGGCAACTTGATTGAAAATTGCTTGCTTAAATACACTGATTATGAGTTTGATATTTACTTCCCCATCATTTATTGCATGGAGAGTGCATCAGATCCCATTGCTGCAGCTGAAATGTGTATTACAGCTGGAAAACAGGACTGGGCGGCCATCAACAAGTGTGCTAAGAATGATGAAGGCAATGCACTTATGCATAAGTCTGCCATGAAAACCGATGCACTGGAGCCATCTCACACATATGTGCCATGGATTTTAGTCAATGGCAAGCATACAGAGGAACTGCAACAAAAAGCCCAAACCGACCTTCCAAAGTTGCTGTGTGACATGTATGGTGGAGAAAAACCTCAAGAGTGTAAGATGTTCATGCATCCTTATCAAACTGCCAGCAAGCAAAAGTTTTGCAAACACCAATAAATTTTGTTAATGTGTTTCAATTTTCATTTGATTTTTTTGATTGTTTCATCTGTGCAATGGTTTTCTATTTTGTTTTCATTCATTCCAGGTTTATAGCCGCATTTATTTGACTTTAGGTTTGTCATGTGACAGTCTGTCTTGTGACTGCATTACTCATGCACAAGTTAAACTTTAATCTGTGTTTACAAAATGATTGCAGTTTGTTCCGTCAGGTGTGTTTACTGATCCTTGTTTTCAATGCCGTTTCAACATCCTTAACAAGTTCATCTACTGTTATTTGATTTTGTTTGAATTTACATCTATATAGTACACAATTTTGTTATTGATTCTGCTCATATAAACTGCATTACAGACAACTGCTGTGTTTATTATTTAAAAATGCATTTATCATAGTTCATATAAATCCTTAATACTTACTTGTGGTGGCGCAATCATGGGAAATTCTATCAAAGCCCACATTGAAAATGCAGAGAAAACTGGAGTATGTCAGTTGTCATCGATGAACTTATCGGAGGTAAAATTGCACTTCATACTGCATTAAAGTATTAATCTTCATATTTTAAGGCAAAAATCATTGTTTTACAAGTATGGTACTAATGTGACATTATTTTATTGAAGTCCCGCTATATGCTGTACTGAATGAGCTACCATGTCTGTTTTCCCAACTCAAAGTTTGACAAGTCAATATCCAATATGGGCTTATTGGGTGGTTGCGACTTACAGATGAAACAACTCTATATAAATCTGGTCCAACCATTTCCAACTATTTTCAGTCCAGCTTTTTTGTGCTATTGATCTACTTGCAGTCAGATTAAAGATTTATTACTAGTGAAGTTGGGATGGGTATAAGGCTTACCAGTGTATACCACATAAATCAATCTAAATCATACTTAAGGTGACAACTTTGGTGTTGGTTTCAATACACCATGACCTCAATTGTTACAACTCCACAGTTTTCTAACAATGATTTCGTTTCTTTTCAGTTTCCACCTCAAGTTCTAAAGTTATTCAAAACTTTAAGAACCCTTGACCTTTCTGACAACAAAATCCAGGGAATTCCGGAGGCTATTGGAAACTTTGCTTCACTAAAAACCCTAACTTTAAATCACAATAGACTAAGTATGTCTAATGGATGCATTGTATTGGGTTGCACAAAAAATGCAAGTGTTGTTATGATTTTGATCACAGAACTCATAGATATATCATACATATATACTTGTTTTTCTGGTAAAATAT
>QXVZ01007874.1:3202-13404 GCA_008931825.1 Phallusia fumigata
GTTAAGATCCGATGAGCGGTGCGCAAATCATCCGTGGCCAGAACGTACTCGCCTTGTCGGGAAAGGAGCTCACCCCGAGTAGACTTGACAGTAGCGCTGAGAATGTTCAGGTCCCTTGCGACAACTTTACAGTAGATCGGCATTACAAACGACCAGTTGTCAATATCCAAAATAAATTCCACAACGTTGTTGACCTTTTCGTGAAATATAGGAATCTGATCAATTATCAGAAACATACTCTTCACCACTTTTGCTTGTTCCAGCCACCTGTTCACTCCAGTTTCAAAGCCTTCTTGGCTAAACAAGCCATCATCAAAACCACTGGCCAGACTTTGTACAATTCTTAGATTGTCGACATATTCTTTTAAATCCACTTCGCTTTTGGGTAATGACAAGCGAATATCCTCGAGAGCCGTGGAAATGTCGTCAAGTTCCTTCAGAAAACAGACCGTTTTGCTGGTGTCAGTATTTTGCAAAAATGAGGCCATTTTTCGGTTGAAGGACGAAACAAATTCCGCCACGCAACAAAGCGTGTATGTGACATTCGGAATCACCTTAACCACTCTTTCGTCCTTTAGTGATGCAAGCAGGAACCCTTGCAGGGTTTCCATAGCTCGGGTGTACTCGCGGTGAGCGGTTTCTTGATCCGCAAAGAACGTTGTCTGTAAGTTTTCTGGAGCATTAGCTGAACTGTACGAATCAGTGAACAGAGTATTGCAATGTGAAAACACTGTTTTCAAGTGGCTGATCTTGGGAAGAATGCTTGTTTCTGAGTTGACAAGATTGGATGCTTGTTCCTGTTTTAACATTGAACTGAACAACTCAAATATTGTGAGCAGATGGTTGGTGGCTGTTCTTGCAATCTGAAGAAAAGAGATTTTGTCGAAACGGCCTCGACCTCTGTTCTCTACCAATTGTTGAAAAGTTTCCTGTTTTCCAGTTTCGCCGAGCAGATTGATTCGAATTACATCACGCATCATGGGGTCGATGTCGCGTACTGATGAGAATGATATAGTTGCCGACTCTTGCATTACAAATGGATGCAAATCACGCCACAAGGTCTGTGCAATGTAGAAATGGTCGCAGATGCTCACCTCGCCAACTGCACTGATTATATCAGACATTTCCTTTCCGTTCTCCTTTCCGACCAAGTCCGTTTCTGGGACTTGCTGACCGGCTTCCATATAAATTTTGAGTCGGATTTCTCCAGCTAAAGCGACGGCGTATTTAAGGTTGTGACCGGCATCAGCAGACATGCGTCCACTTTCAACTAACTCGTCAACAATATCGAAGCAGGACGAGCTACGTGCACCAAACAAGTTTCCCAGGTGGCTGATGGTGACTGATATTCCTCTGTAAATGAGAAGCTTTATGTTGCGCTTACTAACCGGGGTGCACAGTTCATCTGCAGCATCCAGCGTTTCCATGCAGTTTTTTATCCGCTCACGAATCCAGTCTTGGCTGTTGCAAAGCTTCTCCTCTACCTTTGTCCTGTATTCCTCGTGCAACTTGAAACTGCCAGCCACCAAGCGCGAGCGGCACACCACATCCGCCAAGTGGTATCCGTTAAGCAAAGCCCGCTCGTTGTCCAACAAGCAGGCCATTTCGTTTGCGCTTCCAATCAAATCAACTGTGAATGGTTTGTGTGCAGTCGGTTTTCGAGAAAGGGGATGTACCGACGCTTCGGGTTCATTGCTGTCAAACCGGATCCCCGAAGGAGTGAATTTATCGTAAAACCAATCCTTTGACTTGTGCTGGCTATAGAAATCATTTAACAAGGGGATTCCCAGCAAACGTATTGGGGTCTCCCCGAGGTTAATAATTAGGAATTGAAATAGAACAATGTAAAATTGAAACTGGTCCAGGATAGCATCACTTTTTTCTGAGATAAGAATCGCGTTTTCAAAATCAGAAAATGGGCTTCCTTCCATACGAGCCACCGAACCGAACACCAAGTGCGCAAATTCACAAGGCAGCTCGGAGCCGAACAGAATTTGACAGCACTCGTCAGATGTGTACCGCATAATATCTATGTAGTTTTCGTTACAGAGTAAAAACATTTCTTTGGTGGCTTCAATTTTTTTCTGTTCCTGTACGTGCTTGTGGCCTCCCTCCGCAACTTTCGGTACATCCTTAATTTTCCTTTCAACCTGTTTCCGCATTTTCGAAACTTTATCCTGTAATTCCGAAATGATTTTAAACAAATCAGTCGCGGTGTTTTTAGCTTTGCTAGCTGCCATTAGTTCTTCCCACAATTTTACCATGTACATGTCTGCATCGTCATTTCCAGGTAGGCGCACCTTCGCTGCAGCAAGAAGGCTGGCGGCGTACAGATAGTTTCGCTTGTCTTTATTGCGTAGCTTAAAGTAATACTGGGATAACCCAATCATAGCGACAGCAGACTCTTCTACGTTATCCTCAAAGTAAAATCCATTTTCCAAGTAACAAGAAGATCTTAACTTGTCAGCTAATTCCAGTCCGTTCTTACCAGTTTCCATAGCAACGTTAACAGCTTCTGTTTTTAATACTTTTGCTTATGACTGAAAATTAAGCAATGGTAAAACGCTTGTTCTTGTAATCGTCTTCAGACACAAGTAGGCTACTACTGTTCTACTCAAACACCAGTAACCTTTGATTTTATGGAAACTAGTGAAACACAATATTTGTGACAGTAGGTATGTTTCCTAACCGGGTAACGTATCTTTTAAAAATTATAGGCACGCAGCGTTCTTGCGCAAAGTACCTGAATAAAACGTTGGACACCTGTTGTGCCGTACCTTTATAACATAAAGTAAACCTGCCTTGTTTTGAACAGTCAGTTGTTTTTAACAGTCAGTCAGGAACCGAAACTCCTGTACCGTCTAGTCTCAAAGTTTCACAAAGCCGTCTACATTAATGAAACCCTCAAGTATTTTCGATGGCTTCGCTTCAATAAACCGCGACAGACAGTGGCGCAATCTTTATGCTTGGTTGCACACGTAATCGTTTGCACAAAATTCCAAGTATTAATCCCTAAGGAGCCACAATATCAAATAATTGTAGTGTTAAGCCATTAAGCCACGGGGTAAGCCAAGTACAAAAAGCATGTAAATGTTAATCACACAAAACAGTATGAATTACCGCTGATCCCGTTTTTTCTTTTATACCTGATACAAACTACATCCACAACAGACACTTTTCAGGGGTTTGTTAGAGGATATTGTTTTTTGCCAGTATGTAGTTATGCGCTCATTTTTTGTTTGTAAACAAGGCAACGTGGACATTAGCTAAAACGCACGAAAACCAAAAAAGCACTTTTTGCGTAAAATGGTAACATATTTTTGATCGGCAAAATAGACACAGTGCTTTTAAATTCAAGTAAGAACAGGTTCATGTAAAGCGGTGTGTTTGTGAGTTAATTTACAACCGATCAAAAACCTGTTTATCGATTCCAAACGGAATAAAGCTGTAAACCTTTGGGGGAATTTTAAGGGAAACTACCGCATATCGTTACTTTGCACCAGAAACAAATGCTAACGTTTTATATTTAACGAATCAAAACTATTTTCAATAGTGTTTTAGACAATTTCGAGTACTGAATATGGGAATAGGGTAGACTAATAAAGCTACATGGCAAATAGCGATTTAGCTGAGTTCATCAGAGAATCCAAACAAATTGTGCAAAAATTTCAAGAAACTTTGCACTGGTATCCGGCAACAAAGCAACAGGACAAATTCGCCCAATGTCCGTTCAATGAACGTCATAAAGTTCCACAACACAAGTAAGCATAAACTACATGATGTAAATAAATTTGTTTTTCCTTCATAAATTTATTCGTACTGGATTCGCACAGTGTTTAACTGTTAATCTTTACACTATGGTTCTGCCTTGCAAGTTGCAACTTTAACTAACATTTTAATGCTATGGTGTTGTTTAATTTGCATGAGTTGATTTACTTTTAAATTTAAACTTTGTTTAGGGGTCTTGTGTTGTAAGTTACATTTCAAGACAACTTACATTGGGTTGGCTGCAAGTAAATCACATTTTCATGTTCGGATAAAAAACTGAAATTAAAACTTTAATTTGTAATTTTTAACGTACAAGCTTTTAATTTAATGACTATTTCCACATTTGCATATAGCTGCGGTACCCAAATCTCAACCTTTGTCGGTTTGCAACCCACTCTTTGAAAAGCTTTATACCTCTTTTAAAGCAATGTTGTTAAGATAAAATGTTAAACTGTATAGAAGTATTCACATGAACTGTGGACTTTGCAACTGACTATCTGCATGATAGCAGTTTGTGGCCCTCCAGAAAAACTTTGTGCCCACTGTTTGGCACTAGCTTGCCTAATGCGTCTGGACTGTATGCACATTGTTGATCATTGTATGTGAATTTGATTTTAAGAATTGATGAACATGGTCGTCTATGCAAATGGAGAAGCCATGGATATACTGCTAAGGAAAGTAGAGAAATCAATGAGGAAGAAAGTACTCAATTTCCATATCCCTGTATTAAAATAGGTAAAGTTGATTTCTGTTTTGTAATTAATTGCTTTTAGTATTTTATGAAATAGTATGAAATCTGCTATTTAACGTGTCATAGAGAACAACCCAATTCTAAACCATTGTTGCACTAATTCAAACACGCTCAACCAACTCTGAGCTCTAGTTTTCAGAAAAAATGACTCATATCAAAGGAATGTGAAAACCGAAAATCTCCAAAATAAAATAGATTAAAATTCAATCGAATATGCTTTGCAGATGATATTGTGTCAAAGGTGGCTCCTGGCCTGCCCCCTTTAAGAACTTACGAAGCATATATGAGCATTTTGTCAAGAGAAGAACGGCTAGAAGTATATGATGAGATACTGAAGCGAGTCAAATCAAAGAAATGTTCCACTAATTCATCAGTACTAGCAGATCTTCAGACTAAAGGTTTTGAAATTTCCAAGCCATCAACAGGTACCCTTACGTTCCGACAGGTTGTTAAACTGAAGTGTTTTGTTTGTTGGCTTCATTGAATTGTGACATTTTCGATATTTTATAAATAAGCATAAATATGTGCAGCAATAGCAAATTTATGTATCGATGTTAAAATGTTCATTATGTTTTCTATACATTGGCCTCTTCTGCAAATAATATGAGTCCTTGCATGTTGTGCTTTTTTACTTTTTTTTCCCTGCAGTATCGTCCATTTACTTTCGGCATAAAATGTTTGACAAGAGTGAAAAAGTTTTTCACATAAAATTTTTGGGGGTGGTAGTTATGGTCAGAGCTCTCAAACTATCTTTAAAGAAACATGGTAGTTAAAGTTGTGGGATTTTGTTGCTAGCTTGGTATACTTAAAAGCCCCTGTGGTTGCCATGTAGCACGCTTCAGTGGTAAAATTGTTAAACTGTATTTAAATTGGAAAAAATTATATTGCACTTTGGTTAGGTCATTTTGTTTTGCATTACTGTTAATCCTTGAGTTTGTGCCTACAGAAACAATCATGCCATAAAAACCACAGGTAACTATGGCTATGATTATGGGATGTTAAATAAAGTGGCAGTATATATTCATTTCATATTAGGTTTTGTTACCGGTAGATTGAAATGTGAAAGCCTCCCTACTAGTCTTAACATGTGTCTTGCCCTAGGAGATGAGCTCCCAGAATCACAACTTGCAAAGTTAAAAGAGCAACGCGATCACAAACGTCGTCGACAAACCTACAGAGCGAAAAATGTTCACATTACAAAGCGAACACAAACTGAGGTTTATATGGATTAATCATTACTCTTTTGGTAATGTTTGTAAAAACATTTGATTAACAATTTAGGAAAATAGGCTTCATTGGGGGTTTGCTTATTAAAATCAGTTTTTTTAGATTTTTCGAGATGTTCTGCAGGTTCACATGGAAGAGTTACGACAGTTTTGGAATAATGACAGGTATGCTGAGTAGAAAATCTTGAGCTGCACTGATTATTTAAAAGTCGAACATGTAACTGTTGTTTTACCGTATCAATAGTGTCATGTATTCATCGCTGTTTTGGTGTTCTTTTATTGCTATATAGTTTGATTGCTAGCAAAAGCGAACAATTTTATGCTGAGAAACAATAATTGTGTTGTAAACCCAGCCAAGGTAAAGCCAGCACGTCGGTTTCTGATCAAGCTTCAGAGGTATTCACCAACTTTGATGAAAAATTTGGTTCAAGGTCACATGCTGCTATGAAAGGACAGAGTTTTTCGTTTTCCAAAGAAAGCTATCGTGATCGCAATCACGAACGGTCAAGATCACAAAAGTCGTCTGATCGGAACCTGTCATCACCGGGTAGACGTCGTAGCTTACATCCTGAGGATCCCGAGGGTTCACGTCAAGAGTTTTATCACAAACGAGAAAAGAATGAGTATCGTCGGTCTCAGGAATACTCTGGTGATCGAAAAAGATCTCGTAAATCAAACCGTGATGAAAAAGACGATCCGGAAAAGAAGTCTAAAAAATCCAAAAGATCAAAACATGATGATTCCAGAAAACATTCCAAAAAGCATATACGAAAGAAAGCAGTGTCGCCGTAAATAAAATGTTAAACCATAGCAACCTTGCGCCACATGCCGATAGTTGTCTGCAGGGTATGATGGTGATATTAAACATCTTTTTGTTTTTGTGTGACAATGGTACACGGATTTTATCCTTTGCTAGTATCGCAGGTTGGGCCATAAATTTTTGACTTTGTTTCATGACATGTTGTAGGCTCCTCTGCACATTTGCGAAAATGTCATACTGAATCTATTTGATCGACAAACCTGATGGAGTAATAAACTGATGCCAAGTCGTTCTCCAAATTCGCAGGCAAATAAATAATTCACGAACGAAGCAGCTGTGCGGCTTCCTGATTGGCGTTGTAAGACAATCGCGGTGTATATCCATGATATGGCTGTGGCAGCGTGGTGTTGGTAGGAGTTATATATCAATCCTCTGTGCAGGCGGAAAGAAGGTGTATATGCCCTGGTCTCCTCGGAAAATGCCACACAACCCGAGAGGCAGAAATAACTGTTTTTTTAATTTAAACCAAATAAGGGTAAAAAATGTTTTATTGCTTTTTTATTCCTGCCATTTCGTTTTGTCTCAACTATCCTTGCTTCAAAAGACGAGAACAACATTCTTTTATTTACGTTGGCATGTCATACAAGTCGGGGTAAAGACTTAATAGATATTTTGGCCTTGACCCCAAAGGGCTTTATATCCTACGACTCTGTGCGGATAAGCAAAATTATTTTTGAAAAGGGAACAACAAAGCCAGCAGTTCAGCTGCTTGCTTATTTCAAAGTTTTTACAAATTTCCCAGTTGTAGGAATCTTGATGAATTCTATAAGTTTAGTGCATTGCGAGGACTGGTGTGTACAAGTTCTTCAGTAAACGTAAAAGTGTGTACTGTTCCAAAAAAAAAATGACAAGCACTGGTATCATAGTATACTGTGAGTATACTATGCTGGTATAGTCCCTAAAAAGTTGTCGGTTATTGTACCTAAAACTATTTTGTTATGGTACTTTACACAATATAATCGAAGTTTGTTTTGGTTTTTATACCATTTCACTAGCTGGTTGTGGTTAGTTGTTAGCTTTTTGGTCAAAATGGCAAATAACCAGTTGGACGAAGGCAATCAGTTGCGTGGATTACCATGGATGGTTGCATTATCACAAGTGAGTGAAACATCTCTACAGCTTAAATACATTGGCATGTTATTTTGTGTTGGTAATGTCTTTGTATACTAGTCTTTACAGACATAAACCCGGTTAATATATCCAATGATGTCACCATAGACAACGCTACTACAGAAAATATGTAAAAACAATACAATGTTCCTTTTTAGGGTCTGGGGGTTGCGATGGTCGTGATGATTGGCATTTGGCTTAACTCCTACTTAGGTGGATTTGCCTGGGATGGAACCAGCAAAGAGTTCAACTTGCATCCATTGTGTATGATCTGTGGCATGGTATTTCTCTATGGTGAAGGTAAATGGTTTGTTTTTGTTGACATTTTACCCACCTGGACATTTTCTGTCATTATTTTCTGTAAGGCTTAATTGAGCTGTTGCTTTGTAATAATTATAGAAGTAAATGAAGTTATCTAAATAATATTCTTTGTGCCAATTTACAAATAAAATCTTATGACCTTTTATTTTAACAGCCATTATGACATACCGAATATTTCGACAAAGTAAGAAACTGAAAGTGAAAATAATCCATGCTGGTCTCCTGTTTCTTACGCTGTTTGCTGCTATTGTAGGTATGTTGTTTTTACAAAACTAAGCATGTGTGTGCATTATTAACCATTTGTTCATATAGTGACAGACCTGGAAAATTGGTTATGGGCGGCCTTGTACTTTAGGGTCATTGGTTTTTATCCCTTTCTACTCTTATTATGTTTTAGTTTTTGAGCAGTTGATCAACTTTGTTTAAACTCAATGCATTTATAATGGGTAAAATGTACAACCAAATACATTCGCCATTCTGTTCTTACTCCCACGGCTGTCAGTGCAGTTTTTTAGAATTGACACAGGATGTCAGTGTCACCGAACACTTAGTCTGTTCAATGCCATTAGCTGCAAGGAAATTAGCTGAGCAACTGATTGTGAAGCATATTGTCAGCTGTCACTTCCTTTTTGGGGAATGATGGGCACTTGAGCTGGGAAAATCTTGTGTTGTGTGAATAAACTATCAAGCATATTAAACCTTCTAATTTTTTTTTTGCAGGCCTAGTTGCTGTTTTCCAATTCCACAACACATACAGCATTAAGAACATGTACNCCAACCTCGGGGTTTCGCTTGAACGCATTCACTAACTTGGCCACGAAAAACCCTAAGAAAACCAACGTAGTGTATCGAAGTACAAGTGTGCTTTTCTCTTTATTAAGTTAATATAAAACATTTTGAAACTTGTTGCGGAACTGGTAGTTTTAAAATCCAACTATAGAGGCTCTGATCCAACGTATACTATAGTCCCTAAAAAGTTGTCGGTTATTGTACCTAAAACTATTTTGTTATGGTACTTTACACAATATAATCGAAGTTTGTTTTGGTTTTTATACCATTTCACTAGCTGGTTGTGGTTAGTTGTTAGCTTTTTGGTCAAAATGGCAAATAACCAGTTGGACGAAGGCAATCAGTTGCGTGGATTACCATGGATGGTTGCATTATCACAAGTGAGTAAAACATCTCTACAGCTTAAATACATTGGCATGTTATTTTGTGTTGGTAATGTCTTTGTATTCTAGTCTTTACAGACATAAACCCAGTTAATATATCCAATGATGTCACCATAGACAACGCTACTACAGAAAATATGTAAAAACAATACAATGTTTCTCTTTAGGGTCTGGGGGTTGCGATGGTCGTGATGATTGGCATTTGGCTTAACTCCTACTTAGGTGGATTTGCCTGGGATGGAACCAGCAAAGAGTTCAACTTGCATCCATTGTGTATGATCTGTGGCATGGTATTTCTCTATGGTGAAGGTAAATGGTTTGTTTTTGTTGACATTTTACCCACCTGGACATTTTCTGTCATTATTTTCTGTAAGGCTTAATTGAGCTGTTGCTTTGTAATAATTATAGAAGTAAATGAAGTTATCTAAATAATATTCTTTGTGCCAATTTACAAATAAAATCTTATGACCTTTTATTTTAACAGCCATTATGACATACCGAATATTTCGACAAAGTAAGAAACTGAAAGTGAAAATAATCCATGCTGGTCTCCTGTTTCTTACGCTGTTTGCTGCTATTGTAGGTATGTTGTTTTTACAAAACTAAGCATGTGTGTGCATTATTAACCATTTGTTCATATAGTGGCAGACCTGGAAAATTGGTTATGGGCAGCCTTGTACTTTAGGGTCATTGGTTTTTATCCCTTTCTACTCTTATTATGTTTTAGTTTTTTAGCAGTTTGATCAACTTTGTTTAAACTCAATGCATTTATAATGGGTAAAATGTACAACCAAATACATTCGCCATTCTGTTCTTACTCCCACGGCTGTCAGTGCAGTTTTTTAGAATTGACACAGGATGTCAGTGTCACCGAACACTTAGTCTGTTCAATGCCATTAGCTGCAAGGAAATTAGCTGAGCAACTGATTGTGAAGCATATTGTCAGCTGTCACTTCCTTTTTGGGGAATGATGGGCACTTGAGCTGGGAAAATCTTGTGTTGTGTGAATAAACTATCAAGCATATTAAACCTTC